>VWYK01037746.1:12627-59724 GCA_013399775.1 Semnornis frantzii | reverse complement strand
GGCGCAGGACGCGCGGGCCCGGCGCGCGGCGACGCGGAGCTGACAAGCCCCAGCAGGGCCAAGCAGGCGCGCGACAACAGCCGCAGCAGCAGCGCGAGACACCGCTCCGCGCGCGACAGCGCCATGGCCGCTCCTGTTCCGCACTGTGCCGGGGGCGTGCCGGAAGTGACGCCAACGCGCCGCCCGAGTCGCCATAGCAACCGCGCCGCTGCCTTTAGCCGGCTTCTCCCGGCGGCAGGGTCGCGAGGCGTGCGTTTCCGCGTCGGCGGTATCGTTGGCAGGGGTTGGAAGTGCAGCGCTGCCCACCCGGAGGAAGGCGGCCTCGCCGTGCGTGGCCAGGCCTACCCTCCGCTTCACGCCGCGGAAGCGAGGCCGCTTCTGCTTGCGCGTGCTGCCTCGCCGGAGCCGTCGTGTGGTACCCGTGGCGATTCGCCACTTCTCTTTCTGGGGGAGAAGGCAGCATCGGGGTGTATAGAGCGGCAGGGAGGTGACAGCCAGCGAGGAAAGGCCGCGCCTCTAATGTGTGCCCAGGACAGCCTCATCGGCTTTATGGAGCGTCCTCAGCCACAGCTGCCCCGGGCGAGGTGTGGAAGGGCGCCGGAATGCTGGGGTTGAATAGGAGCGTCCTTGAGCTTATCGACAAAGCCTCGGGATCTGCTTTCAGAGCGTCCCGTGCTGGGGATGACGGGGAGATGATTCCGCTTCGTGTCCACGTCCAAAAGCCTGTCCTCAGAGGCTAGTTCCAAACACAAGCGCGCTGTAGGGTGCTGCCAACCTCGGGGACCTTAGCGCTGATCAGCTTAAAGCTGCTATCTAACTGCACTCCTCCTTTGCATTGTAAACGCAGAGCTTCTTTCTCAAGCTCTTCCTTTCTTAAAGGACAGCCATTAACGTTCTTAATTCCAAACAAGCACTGAGATTTTTCAGTCACTTGTTTACAGGAACTGGAAGAGCACTGGAAATCTTCTACCCTCCAGACAGACTTTGCAAGAGTCTGTAATGGTAGGGAAAAAACAATGTCTTCTGAAGCAAATGTTTTAAGCTGCAGCTAGGCTGGCCTCATTACATTTCTTTCCTTCCACGCAGTCGGCAATTAAATTATCAGTGAAAATCAAGGGAGACGAGTGGATACATTTATCAGGAAAATGTTTCATGGCTGCCAAGTCAACGAGTCAGCGTTTATAAAAATAACCTGCAGCACACACCTCAGGAAGATAAAGTCCATAAAAACCTAACCTGACCATAAAAGGAAAGCCTCCTTGATAATAGGTCTTTTTTAACAAACTCTGATAAGAGAGGCCTGTTTTTTCCTGCCTAATGCAAACGGAGGAAAGGAGAAATGGATGGGACGGCCACTTCCTGGCTTGGAATGAGGTTCCCCAGGAATCATTCCTCCATCTCCAGTGGGTTTGGTCACCAGGTGCCTCTGCAGGCCACAGCTCCTCCAGCAGTAAACAGTACAGGAGTCCCAAACTCCTGTAAGGACAAGAACATTTGTCCCTGCTGATGTTAGTGACCCAGTTTCTCCTTTTCCTTGGCACCCCTGCCCTGGCCATGCTTGGCAGAGCTGCACAGTGCGTGGTGCCTCCTCTGGCATGCTGGAGCTGTGTGGCTGACAGGATTAAAAGCTGCTTCTTCCATTTCTCTGACATTGCTGGAACACTCAAGGCCTTATCGAGATCCTGATGTCACCTTTGTCTTTTCCCCCACACAAGTGCTCACACACCTTTAGGTGCAGCAGGAACAGACTGGGGAGGTCTGTGTCATGTCCTCACTTTTCCTCACTCTGTGTGCAATCATGGCTGAGCACAACCAGTCACCTGCCTGCAAAAACTGTCAGTCAGCATTTGTTAGAAGCTGCCTTGTGAAACCATCTGTTTGCATTGATGGTTCATTTTCAGCTTCCAGGTCTGCAGCTGGGGCTGACAAGGCCTCCTCAGAGCTGGCAGCTGTCCTGTGGGTTTCTTCTGGAGCTGAGGATGGTAAAATGTATCCTCTGGAAGGAGGCAGGGAGATAACATCTCTCCTATATGTAACCTCAGCATGGCTCTTGTAATTTCTTTCCTTGCAGCAGATTTGTCAATTTTCCCCTTCAAGTCCTGTTCAAATGTTGGCAGAGAGGGGTGTGAGCAAACCTGCTTATGTCCCTTTTCTCTGCTTCCTCTGCTGCTCCAGAGCTTTAGCAGAGATTCTCCCCAATCAGCCCAGCTTAATTTTTGTCTTTTAACTTTCGAGAGTGGAGCTCTGAAATCCATCCTGCCAGTGGCAGGAGCTCCCCATGCCCTCACTTACTGTGCTGCCCCAGATAGCAGTTCCTGCTGCTCCTCACTAGGCCAAGCTGGTGAGCTTCCTGGGAGCTGAGCCAAAAGAGCAGTCACCACAGTTCATGGGAGCCCAGGGGAGGTTCATTTCCATGGAGAAGGGAAAAAATGGGATAGAAGGTGTTCTGGAAATAATGCGCTGAGATCTGGGAGCCCAAGGTCAAAAGCATTAAGCCTGCTTTTTGACTACCAGAGCCAACGAAACAAGCTCCCCACATGTGCACTGAGGAGCCAGTTAATTCCAATCTGATTAAAAAATGCACAGCCAAGAGTGGGGAGGTTGGAAATGGGCAGTGAAGCTCACACTTCCCAGCCTCTTTCACCACTCTGTCCTGAGCTGCACCAACCAGTTAGGGAAAAAACTGTGATCCAGGGTCTCGCACTTCTGAAGTTTATGGCTGCCATTATCCTGGTCGTTTGGTATTACCAAAAGCTTAAGAAAACACAGCAGATGAGCAGGGCTGTGGGAAGGTGGGAGTGGCTCTGCGGTGTTGTAACAACAAGCTGGCCAGAAACCCACCAAACGGGCTTGGCGGCAGCACGGGGCTGGCACCGAGCAGAGGCTTGTGCTGGTCGGCTGTGCCATGTGCTGCCTGCTTCATCAAGCTCACCTGAGCTGTTCCAGATCCTCTCTTTAGCACAGAAGAAAAATTACCTTTTGGGAATGTAAAAGAAGAAAAAAGCCTGACAGTGCAATTCTTCCCTTTGCAAAGCAAGTCATTTAAAACTTACCCTTAGAGCTTCAGAAGAAAACTGGGTTGTGTGTAGGACAGTGCTGGGGCAGAGGAAGAGAGAAAGGACATTTGTAGGCTCAGATTTAAAGACAACAACTCAGGTGCTCAAATCCCAGCTGATCTCAGACAAAAAAACCCCAAAATGTCGAGGTGGATCTGCGAGCCTGCTCTTAGCTAGACCCACCACCGAGGGATGCTGTGCTCCGTGTTTCTGCGAGGTGGCTCCTTGCAGCTGGCTGGCAGCCAGGCCGGTGTCACCCCCGTACTGTGACACCCAGGTGTTCAGAGAACGGGCTCTGACCTTGCCTTGCCTTGCTCCCAAGCAGCCATCCCAGCCGTGGTGCTGCACAAGGAGGCATTGGGAGCTTTGATACACACAGAGGGGCACACAGAGACTGCTGGACTCTGCAGGATGTCACTTCCTTAGTTTCTGCAGAGGTTTCTGCTGGAGCATTCTCTCCTCATGGAAAAGGCCACCTGACTTGGGCTTTATCTCTGCCTATGCAGGACACAGATAAGCCAGAGCTCCGGCATGGGGCAGCCTTGAGGACACATCGTGGCCCCTGTGCTCCCCGAGGCACTGGGGAAGCTGTCCCTTGTGTGCCAGTGCATGTCCGAGCAGGTGCCAGTGCCCACCCTGCCGAGCCCTGGAGTGGCAGGACATCCTGTGCTTTATGGCAGAGCTGGCAGTGCCTTCGGCAGGCACCGAACCACTGCCGGGTCCCAGTGGGACTAGTGCAGACCCCAGTTCACGTCTGTGTGGGGAGGGAAACCCGAGGCTGGTGTGGGCTCTGGGGCTGCTAGAGCTCTGTTCACAGGGCCATTGTGTTCAGTGCCACTTTGAGCCACAGTGGGTCTCTTTTCCTCCTGAGACCCCATCCGAAGGCGCAGGGCTGGGTTTCAGCTTCGATTCCCTGCATCAAAGCAGGGGCTCTGCCCACTGCTCACTCAGCTCCCTCTCCCTGCGGCCCTCACTTGGAGCTGTGCCCAGGAGCAGCTGAGCAGCAGCTGGGCCTGGCAACGGGCACAGGGCTGCTTGTCCTCTTGGAAATGAAAACTGGAGCCAGGGACAGGTGGGACAAGGCAACGTTTGGGTTCTTCACGGCGTTGTTCGTGTAACCGCTGGCAGCAGCGCTCAGGTGGAGGCACCTCCCTGTCTCTTCCCGCAGAGCTGTGCGATGGGCAGATGTGTTCCTGGACTTTCCGTGCCCGCTGCCATCGCAACGAAGGTGCTGAGCACCCCAGGCCGCGTCGGTGCCACGAGAGGTCGCTCTGCCACCGCCGTTTGTCGCCGTTCCCTGTTATCGTCCCGCCAACCGCCACTGTCCCCGCCCCACGGCGCCAGAGTACGCGGTGCTCGCCGGAGCCCAGCACCGAACCCGTGTTTCTGCCTCTTCCCCCAAGGACTCTTGGCCACCTGCACGAAGCTAGCTCCCCGCCGCGGCCCTGCACGACGCGGATTTGGAGCTTGCTGCCTCCTCCAGATAGTCCGTGGTGCAGGAATCCCCACTCAGTTCCCGCACCACCAGCTCAGCTACGCGGGGCTTTGGCTGCCCTGCAACTCACTTATGCCAAGGGGAACTGCTGGCCACTTTGAGGGGCTGGAGGGGTCCAAACTTTGCTTCCTTACCTCGGGGAGTTGGCACCCAGCCCATGAACTCAACGCCTCCTTCCCACTTGAGCAGGGTTTTGGGGTGCCTCTTGAGATTTCAGGACCAGCTAAAAAAATAATAAAATTCCCAGGCTCCAGGGCATCTGCAGCAGCTCAGAACACTACTCCTGGCACTGTGCCTTCTCAGCACCCTTCTGGTGACCATGGTTATGATCCTGTGCAATACCAGAGGGTAGTGCAGCATGTCTCCAGCACCAGCTAGGGTAATGGCAGGGCTAACACTGGTTTGCAGGGCTTGCAGTTCCCTGTCCCCTGGCCTGCCCAACCAGCATCATCTGGGATGTGCTGTTTTTCTTCCCTGCCCAAGGGGACTGGTTGTGCCAGTTCTGCACATGTGAAGTTAGCTGGGGACAGGCTGGCCTCGCTGGCTAGTGTCATCTCTTAAGCAGTGTACAGCTGGGTGGCTGTCTGCACGGCAGCCCTCAGCCAGATGTGCTGGCATCATATTCATGCTGCTGTTCCTGCTGATACCTCCAAGCCCCTTGGAGGGGTTGGATAACTACTCTCCCAGCCATTTCCCCTTATGGGGAAGAAGCAGTATCCCTTGGGCAAGAGGGGATCAGCATACTGAAGTAATTTACAGCCCTGCCAGGGGAAACCAAGACCAAGGAGGTGTGTTAGGAGGGATACAGGGAGCTCTGGATGCACATGTGACTCAGGGGTGGATACCGGAGCTGAGATTGCTCCTTGGACCCAAGAGACGAGCAGTGCCACAGAGACTGGCACTATCCTGTGTTGGTGCCTGTGCCAAGGGCATGCTGGGAGAATCACGTGAGATGGAGCATCCCAGCATGCAGAGTTTGCCAGCCTAATAATGTAGGAGTGAGCAAGGAGGCTTGATGAGAAACTGGTGGGATTGGTTTTAAAACTCTGTTTTTTGCCTGGTAGTTGGGTGATGGGTGCCAAGCAGGAGCGACCAGCCCTGTGCTAGCCAGCCCTGTGAGGAGTGGGGAGAGGGGTCTGTGAACCGAGATAGGGCAGCAGCAGAACTCAGAGTGCTGTGCCTTGAATTCGGGAGGTCAGAAAGGAGGAGAAAGTGCTGATGACCACCAAGTGCTGATGGCCACTCCAGTGATGAGGGCCTGCAGTGAACTCCCAGCTCTGACCCACTGCCCAGAACAGGCTGCAGGCCTGTTTCCCAAGAGCTCTGGCTTTCGGCAGAGCTGGTTGCCCAAGCCACTTGCGTGCCCTGCTGAGCCATGCCATGGCCCTTGCGAAACAGTGTTGATAAACACTCTGGGGCATGCCAAGTCCTGCGAGACGACAGCTGATGTGCTTGGGCTGCAGGGAGTGCCTGCATGAGGAGAGGAATTTTCCACTCCTCTCCAGTGAGCGTGTCTGACCCTGCTGAGGGACTGTCCCCAGCAAGGCAAAGACTCATTTGCTGGTGTCCCAGCTGCCCCTTTCTGGCCCTACAAACCTCACCACACAAGTGCCATCTTAAGCACAAGTCAAGGCAAAGGGTGATTTGGTCACCTGGAGTGTGGTGGCAGCCTACCAGGCTGTGCTGGGGTGCCACCATCCCTATCCCCAGCCTCCAAGTCACCACGGGCCATTCTTATGTCCTGGCGATGAGCTATCCATTAGCTTTCCCTTTCCAAGCTGGACTGAGCCCTGCACACGTCCAGCCCCTGTCCCAAGGACTTGCCTTCCAGTGATGCTGGTTCTGTTTGCTTGCATCCTGGGGGTACTGGCTGACCTTTGCCAGGGTCCTACAGGCTCTTGGGTCAGCTCTGCCCTGCTGTGTCTTCTTCTGGCATATTGAAAACATCTCAAAGAGCAGCAAGTCTGTGGTGTGAAAGGGACGTGCTCCGTCACTGGCATGTGGTGATTAGTGTACTAAAGCCTGATTTAATTTGCCCAGCTAATGTCAGGGAGCTGCAGCTCGCTGTGTCTGCCCTGTGATCCTGCTGTGCTCTCAAGCGACTCATACAGAGATCTCAGTAAATGAAGGCTGAGCTTTCTGCAGGGGCTGGTCCAGGATCTGTACAGTGTGTTTGTGCATGGTGCCAGCTGTGACCCTGAGTACCTCTGCTCCCCAGCACAGCCTAGCATGTGCTACACTCCACAGCCCCAGTGCAAGGGTGGGCATTTCAAACCCTGACATCATCATGTGTGGCTTTCCTTGAAGTGCCCCCAAGGGACAGGACTGTGCTGATGAAGAGGTGTGTAAAGGGCATCTGGAAAGCCTGCCAATAGCCACAAGCAATCATGGCACCCATAGCTACCTGGGCAGCAGGAAAGCGCAAGTATTTGGAGGAGCATTAGTAAATCATCATCAGCTAATCTCTGACACAAGAGGGCCCTTTGCAAAGGCCACCTTCCCCACAGCCTCCTGTGGGAAGCCACCAGAATGAGCATGCATGGGGGATCCAGGCCATCTGGGGTGTCCTGTAACCTCAGCAGCAGTGAGCCCTGCAGCAGCAGGAGTTGGAGAGCTGCTTGACTGGGGCCAAAGGTTTCCTCTGAGACCCAAAACTCCCACAGGGACATGCTTGGGAAAAGCACAGCTTGAGTTCCTCTGACATCAATGTGCAAGGAGCCAAACATCAGGCAACACCTGGAGGGAGAAGACATGAGGGATTACAGGTCTCCTGCTGTGGACAGGACACTGGCAGTGAGGGCTCTAGGAGGACTCTGCTTTCCCCCTTTCCTCTTCCTTTTCCCCCTTCCCTCTTCCTTTTCCCCCTTCCTTCCCCACTTCTTCCTTCGCTCTCTTCTGCTCTCTCTTGCTCTCCCTCTCCTATTTTGCTTCTTCTTTCTGTTTCTGTTTCTCTTTCTTTTTGTCTCTTTCCTCCCTTTCTTCTTCTCTTTTGCTGGCTGAACATGTCCCCATTGTCACCCTCTGGCCTCTGGGCCAGTGACCCCTGCCCATGCCATTGGGACTGTGACCCTGCCTGGGGTAGGCACAGCAGGCAGGAAGCAGAGGTGCATTTCTGGGAGGGCACTGATGAAGTGCTGTCTCTATGTGACCTCTGACACGGGCAGATTGTGGCTCCAGTGCAGAGCAGTTGCTGTTACAGGGGAACGAGTCAAGCTGTGGGCACCACCTCCTCCGGGGTTGTGCCTGTGGGGCATTCTGCTGGCCACATGAAATGAAGGTGGGACAGCATGACAAGTCCCTGCTATCAAAGGCAGGCATGGAAGAGTCCTAGCTTCCATCACAGGTGTCTGCTGGATTCCTTTGCGTTCCCTTTCTCCCTGTCTTGACTCAGACTATCAGCTCCCACTGCAAGCTCGAGACACCCTGGGGCTGTTTCCCTTTGTTTTACCCTTGGCAGTTTAGCAGAGTTGGGTTGGCATCCTCACTGTGACCTAAGACAGGAGGTGGCAGTGGAGGAAGGAAGATTTCCTTTGCTTCTGTGCAAAAAGGACTGGCAGTCCCCCAAAGTCGGATTTTCCCACCAGGTAGAAACAATTCCCAGTTCACAGATTTCCCCCAGGGCTCCCTTGTGCTCAAATGCCATCGCCTAGAATTGCCTTGGCAGGGCACCCGCCTGTTGCCTGCTCTGTGTCTTGCCCACAGGATGAATAAAAAACGATTAGCTGGGTTGTACTGCATGGCTAAATGCCTGCTGTAGTTACAGGACTAGTCTCACAGGCAGTTACAGGCAGTATCACAGCTGCTCACAGCCCAGGGTGGCTCACGCAGCTCTGCGCTGGCTGTTCCCTCGGTACCATGTGTGATGGCTGTGCCAGCCCACCAGGGCACTGCTGTCGCTGACGTCTGCTCTGGCACTAGTGGCAAGTCAGGCTCCATCATCTCTCCCTGAGTCCCTGAAGGCTCCAGGATGGTGGGTACTGGATCCAGGTATGATGGAAGTCAGATCTTTGCCAAGACAACAGCTGGGTGGTGAGATGCACCTGCTGACGGCCCTGCTGGGAACACGCCCTGGAAATGGCACTTGTGCCCACTCTTTGGATGGAGATGGGGATAAGAGGAAGGCACAATGGGTGGTTTGCTCCTGGAGCAGATGGCTGGGGACAGCAGCAAGGCCACGTTCTTGTCTTGGCCACAGCTTTGGCATTGTGGCTTGCACACAGAGGCAGAGGCAAGGCCGGGCAGCAGGACGTTTGATGCCAGCACATTCTACACTGAGGAGAGACAGAGCTTGGGCAAAAAGCACTAGAGCAGGCAGCAAGCCCTATCCTGCCCCCGGATACTTGGGACATGGTGTTCTCTCCAGCAGTGATAAGGACAATCAATAACAGCAGGCAGCTGGGACGCCAGCTCGGCCCACAGCCAGCGACCTTCGGGAGCTGGGTCACTGGAGCAGTGTGGGGAGCCAGCAGAGGGTGAGGGCTGCTGGAGCCTGCAGCTGGCAGCCCCTGGCATGGGTCTGCAGCCCCCCACCCCTGCAGGCAGCTGCTGCTGAGCAGCTCAGACCCACGCTATGCTGGCCCACAGACACGCAGGGCTGTGTCCGCATGCGCAAGGAGGCTCAGCAAGCTCTGGAGTAACCCTGAGCACTTACATAACATCTGCAGTTACAAACCACTGCACAAACACGACCCACTTGCCGAGATCACAGCCCATCTCAGCAAGATCCTGATAAAGCACAACCCCCCCAGCCCAGCTCCTGGGCCCAGCTGGCAGGGACTGTTTGGGGCTGGCGATGTGGGAGGGTTTGCAATGCCCTGGCCGAGCAGTGGCAACAGGGCTGCAGCTCTGCGTAACAGCCTGGAAGCTTCGAGCTGGCCCAGGGCCAGCCTGGGCGTCTGCCTTGCAGCGGCTTCTGGCTCTTTCTGAGCTTCTGGGAGCTGCAACGAAGCTCAAGGTTTTGCAGTTTTCCAGGGGAACTGCAATCCCACCACTTCCTCCTGCCCCAAGAGGACAGACGTGGCCAAGCCCCACTGAGCTGAGGCAGCCTGTTTTGGAGGGGTGCAATCAGAGAGCCCCATCCTCAGACCAGACTCTCATTACCTGATGGAGACACAGGCTCTTTCTTTGCTGTCCATAGACTGCCGTAGCAAGGGGTCCAGGCTGTGCCCTTTCATGTCATGTCTCTCTTTTGGGAACAGGGCAGCATCATCCCCATCAGCGTTTGCAGTGGAGAGGTTCTGGTCATGGCACTGTTACACCACAGTGCTGGTGGGCACTGTATTTCTCACAGTTTTCTCTCCCACTGAGGGTCCCATGGGGGCTGGTCCTTATCCCAAGACTGGATGTGACACCAGCTTATCCCAGCTCTGCCTGGCAAAAATGGGAAAGGAGCTGGGAGTCAAGATCAACAGCTGCTTGTGGGGACCCTGAGTGCCCAGCTTCTCTGCAGGCAGCCTGCACACCAGGCACACATGTTGGTGGAACCATGCTACTGTGATGCATCCCAGTGCTGCATCTAGCTGGGGTTCCATGTGGGAGAGTGTGGGGATGTGGGGCACGTTCCATTCTCAGCTGGATGCCCTACATCTCATTGAGAAACCATTGCCCTGCACAGGGCAGTGGAACAGGGTCAGTCCCAATGCACTGGGTGCAGATGGTACTGCTCAATGCAAGGTTGTACTGTTGTGCTTCCAACAGCTGCTGGCATGGAGACCAGAGATGTGGCTTGGGAAGCCTGGGAGATGCCACCAGAGTGAGACAGGACATACATGTCTCCTTCTCATGGGACAGCTTGCAGGTTCCTTGTGTAGCAGTAGCAGGAACAGCATTGTCACTGTTACAGCATCCTGAGTCTGACCCAGAGGATCCAGACCTGCCCTGTGGGATTTTGTTGCATGAGTGGTTAGCTTTATCACAGCAACTGAAGGCAGCAAGCTGCTGGATGGCTTTCCTTGGAAGGTGCTGGAAGCAGTCAGAAAACAAATATCTAGGAAAAATCTGCTCAAGTGGATCCAACGAATGCCCAGCACATCCTGACCCCCTTGCAGTGTGCAAAGTTGGGTCTCTGGGGTAGGGAACAGCCTGGCTAAGGTGGCTAAGAGCTTTGCCAGGCCCTCCCTGCCAGGGAGAGCAGCGAAGCTGAGCATTCCTGATGTTGGGACTCTCTCTTCTGCTTGACCTCAAATGCATATTCAGGCCCAGGTCAGCAGAGGAGGCTTCTGCTGAGCTCTGCTGCAGCAGCAATGCCTTATCCCACCCTCTGTGCATTGCTGTGCAACTCCCAGGGAGCAGCACAGTGCTCCTCATCCTTGGTACAACGGCAGCTGCATCCCTTAGAGGGACTACTGTTTATGATGTCCATGCTGGGAACATTCTGCCTATGGGAGGGTCTTCCTGAGCCTGGAGGCAACAATTGGGGCAGCTCTGCCTTCCCACAGCTGGGACAGACCCAAGCACTCTGCAGCTTGGCTCCTTCTTCAGAGGAGACTCACAGCTGGGAGCCAGGGGACTTGAGGCTCCACAGGAGACCAAACCCCACCACAGGCTGGATTTTTGTCCTTGCCTTTCACTAGTTCAACATCTGGCCCGTTCCTCATCTCCCTGCCTGGGGCTGCTGAGGAGCTGGTGGAAGTCACGAGCGAGCAGATGGCATCATGCGGTTCCTGCCACACTGGGCCAGGAGCGCGGGCAGGCGAGGGTGAGCTGCTGGAGTGGGGGAGGGCAGAGCTGAGTTGCACCCACAGCTCATCCCCATGCTACAACCTGAACCTGCCCCTGTCTTAGGCAGGTTGCAAACAAGTCTGCTCCAAGACCACATGAAAGTGCACAAACCTGTAGTTTTCTGCTGCCTCTGATCCTGCCTGTTCCCCAGTGTGCTTGGTGCAGAGTTGTTGAGGTCACATAGTTCCTCAGGACACCCTGTCTTAGTTGAAGGCAAACCACACCAGCTGCCACAGAGCCTGTCCTCACCTTTGAAGCCCTGCCAACAGCCACTCTCTCTATTCCTTGATCTATCCACGGGACTTCTTTGGACAAACCTGGGGCTCTCCCCAGACCCTGCCCATGGGGGGAGGTTGAAGACAACAGGGACATGGTGTCTCCTGAGATGGATGTGAAGAATGGAAGTTGTGTCATCCCTGGGGCACTTTTTAACATGGTTTCACATGTTGGTGGGCACCAGAGGGAGGAAGAGAAGCTGGAAAACCAAACCATTTCCCAAGGATATGCAGGGCTGCTCTGGCCAGACCATAAGCTCTCCACATGACTGGCCAAGCACCCTGGGGGAACACCCTTCCTGCTTTGGGTGCCTCCTGCCTGAGCCACCATCTTTTCACTCTGTCTCATGCCTGGTGATGGTGGCCTGAGTCAAGGTGTGATGCCCAGTCGTGCCACAGCACCACCAGCCCCCCACAATGCCTGGCACAGGGCACACTGTGACCATAGCAGGAGAAGTTGGGGAGGGCTGGGGGTGGGTGGAGGTCAGCCTCACTTTTGCCCTCAGCTGGGTAAAGCCTCAGACTGGCAGCATCCTAATCTCTGCATTCATTTGAATTGTGTCCCATCCCTCTTGTCCTCTCTCCTGCTCATCTCTGCTGGCCTCCCTCCCCCTCCAGAGCAGCCGTGACACATCACTGCTTTCCTTGCCCATCTCACCCATTCCTGCTTCTGGATAGGGCCAGACACACCCTGCCCCTCACCTGCTGCTCAGTGGCAGCCTGGGGGTGTTTAACACCCAATGGTCTTGTACTGGGAGAGGAGTCTTGGCAGATTCCAGGGTGATGTGCTTGGTTTCTGGTTGTTGGGACAGGATCAGGCCCTCACCACAATCCTTTGGATGCAGCAAAGCTTGTACAGCCATTCAACCTCAACTTTTGTCCCTAGAGTTGTTTGGAAGCTCCTGGATGCTGCTGAAAACTGAGACTCTGTCAATGGCTGAGTTGCTCTGACAACTGAAAGGAAATGTGGTGCAGCCCAGTAAGGGATGTTGGTGCCCAGCTGTGGAAAAATGCCCTTCCCTTTGGTTAAGGAGTGGTGTCCCCTCTGTGGCTCAGTCTCTGAGTGGCTGACACCGGAGCCCTGCAGCCCCAGCAGCCTCTCCCTGCCTGGGAGAATGAGGCTGCCTGTCCCCAGGAGAGCCTGGGGCTGCCCAAAGGTAACCCAAACCCACTGCCCGTTGCTGCCCTTTGGCAACGCCATGCTAGCATGCTCCCTGGCACACTTCTGGCAGTGGCCTTGCTACTCTTCCTTGTTCTCTGCCCCAGTTCACAGTGGCTGCGCCTGGGGCAGATAAGGGCTGTGCAGGGTGGGGGCAGGACTGCGTGGCAGGGGTTGCCCCTCGCTCCTTCCTCTGTGCTGCCCGTGGCACCCAGCGGCAGCTCTGCCAACCTGGCTGCTCGCTGCAGCCCAGAGGCATTCCTGCAGCCCTGGGCGCTGGTTGCAGCCCCGCCGCCCTGGCCATAGGGGTACCCAGGCAGCACCTCTGAGCCCACAGAGGGGCCGGGAGCGTGGCCAGGAGGTGGCAGCAGCCTCTCATCGTGATGCCAGGCCTGGGGTGCAAAGCTGAGACCCCTTGAATGAAAAGAAACATTCACACTGCTCCTGTCCCAGTAGAGGGCATAGGGAGAGGAAGGCAGAGCTCTGTGGAAGGGTTGCCAAGGCAAACCAGCTGGAGGGGGCTTTAGTGGCACGCTGCGGGACGGGTACCCGGCGGGCACGGCGTCTTTCTGAGCAGGCACAGCTGGGCTGTGGTTGAAGCATCTCGCCGCTGGGCCCTGTGGGGGCCCTGTTCGAGGCAGCAGCAGCGAGTGGAAGTCGGAAAGAACAAACTGTTCAGCCGCCGGCCCCTCCAGCTTCTGCTTTCGAAGTTATCTCAGAGCCCAAACAAACAGCGAGGTGCTGGCGCAGCTGCAGGCTCGGCCGCGCCGCAGGCACAGCCCATCCTGTCCCCACAGCCGAGCGAGTGGTGCTGGGCCATCGCCTGCTGCTGATCACTGCAGGGTGGGCAAGGGGCTCTGTGTCCCACGCCCCACTAGGGCTGTGCACCCCCTTCCCACACCACCATAAACGCCCCCTGGCACAAGGCAGCTTTCTGGATATCCCTCTCCAGCAGTGGCTTGATGTGACGTGTCACTGCAGAGATGGACAAGTCTTGTGCCTTGGTAGGGCCTCCACTGCGTTCTGCTTTGTGCTGCTTGCCCACTGGCACTCGGCATGGGACTGTCATGCCCATACCATGTACTGGAATTAAAAGGCAGCGTGGAAGGACTGGCACAGAGATGCTGTGGCCAAGCTGTGTGAAGAAGGCAGGTGCTGACTGACCAACCCCGAGTGCTTCAGTGCAATCCATAGCTCTGGAGATGGCCACAAGCTGATGGACCCCACTGCCCAGGGAGGACCCATGTGAGTTAGGCATGCATGGGGAAAGGGACAAGCTGTGGGACCACGAAGCCACCAGTTTGAGGGATGCAGGATGTGACCATGAATGGTGCAGAACAGGGGAAACTGCCTAGAGCTGGGCAGCAGTGGAGAGCCCAGAGCAGTGTCCTGTGCTTGTACCCCAGCCTGTGGCAGAAAGGGGAAGCTGTGGCTGTAACCAGCTCTGCAAAAGACAGTGTTGTGGTGGTGCTGTCACCAGTGCCAGGCTCACAGGCGGGGGGTGCAGGTGGGAGGGGGCAGTGGGAAAGGGGTGGGAGCCCTGTTACGTAGAGTGAGTCCTCCAACCTTCCTTCCTGTGCCGGCCGCGGGTATTTAACCCGCGGTGCTAAAATTATCTGGGGCTGCTGAGCAGCCACTCGAGCTGTGGCTGCCACGGGCACAGCTGTGCAGCCGGCAGGCACAGAGCTTCCCAGGGCTGGCAGCCAGGACCCAGGTGGGCTGCACTGTGCTGGGGGGCAAGGTATGGCCCCAGCTTGCTGCCTCTGCAGCAAGAGAGATGAGGCTGTGCAGATCCCAAGGAGAACACAGAGAAGGAAGTGTGGAAGGAAGAAGTTCTCCATGGGGCAGGAGTGTCCATCGGTTTATACCAGGCTGGTCCAGGACTGGTCCTCACCAGTGTGTTTCCCACCCGAAATTGCCACCATTTGGGAAGAGCTGGTGCAGGGAGGAGGGCTGAAGCACTTGCCTCTGCAGACTTTTCTGTCTGCATTTGGACCATTTGGAACTCTCTTACGAATCCCACTCCACTTCCCAGGGAAGCCCCTTGCTCCTCTCTCCCAGCTTGTACCTTCTGGGGAAGCAACAAAGATCCTGTCCCTCTCCCCAGTGTGGAAAGGAGTGTTCTCCAGGTGCAGCATCAGGAGGTCCCTCTGGCAACTTGGATGAAAGCAGCAGGAAATTGTTTTCTTGGTTAAAAAGGGGGAAGGTCCAGGAGGCTGAGGGGAAGACCCCAGCACGCTGGCCTGCTCACATGCTACAAGTGCAGCTCTAACTCGCACCACATGGCCCAACAACTCCACCTGATGCCATTCACCCATGGCCCAGCTTCTGCAGGAACTTTTGACTGTAGGATGGTGTCTCTCTCCATTGCACCAAGGGGATCCAGGATCCTTGGTGTCTCAATGGACAAAGTGAACACCTGAGAGCTTTACTGGACCTTGGTCTTTATAAAATTTGGACCAGAGGCCCTCCAGGATGCATTCTGAAGGCAATGATGTCCATGAAGGTGTGTGGCATTTCTAGGTGCCACCAGATGTTTCTCTTGTCCATACCAGCATATGGTCACCAAAGGTGGGAGGAGAAGAGAAGCTGCAGATGAGGGTCAGGGCAAGGCTCTACACTGTTAGAGGGATTGGGAAGAGTGTTTTGGCTGGTCCTGTGTTGGAGAGATGCTTGTAGGGAGACAAGACTGAGCAGAGAAGGAAGGAACAGGATAAGTCTGGAGATCACGCTCTGGAGCAGACTAAGGTGCACGGTCCAGGGTGGATGGTGCCCACAGCCCTCTGGAGGTGCTCTCAGCTTTCTGTTCCCATCTCTAGGTTGCATCAGGCCAGGCCAGGCCGAGGCAGCTCTGGTTTGGGCTGGGATTCTGCAGCTAATGGGAAACAGGGAGCTGGGAATGAGGAACCAAGGCACGGCACAAAGACGCCCGGTCATTGCAAAAGGCTCAGCCAAGGGCCAGCCCAAGATGTGGAAAGCGCTTGGGGTTGGTTTGTGCTTGAACTTTCCATCTCCTCCAGCCTCCCTGCACTCAGCTGAGCACAGTGTTTGCTTTCACTTCCCTGCCTGGTGTCCAAGGCAGAAAAACGCTGGGAACTTTCCACATCCCAAAAAACACAAACAAAAGGCATGCAAGAGAAAACAACCTTCAGATTTGGAATTAAAGAAGGAATCCATCATTTCCTACCCAAAAACAATCCACTCTTGGCAGGGAGCTGCGTAGGGAATGGAAACAGCCACCTGAAAAAGCTGAACTGGTCCTGGTGGCCCAGCTGAGCTGCTCAGCTTGGGGCATGTGGTCTCTCTGGTCACCCTGTGAGGCCCAAAGGCTGTGGTGCTTACCCCAGGGAAACATTCTGGGGTATTTTAGGGCACTCTGGAGCAGGCTGTTAGCTTTCAGAGAGCTTTTGGTGAGCACAGTGCTGGAGGCTGTAGGTGAGGAGGTGTCAGGCTGTAGCTCTAGTTCTGTTGGCTGATTGTCACAAGGAGACAAGCTGGGTCAGGCATGGAAACACCTCTACACGTGGGTATGAGGATGTGCTTCATGCTCTAGCCTGGGGTGGTTTGAGCTGGCTCTGGCCACCCGAGTTGGATCTTCTGTCCTCTGGCTACACATTCCCAGCCTCTGGGAATGGCTGGAGCCATTCACATCTCACAGAGGTGCTCCAGCCTGAGCTTGGTGCTGCTGCATATGAGCTCCTGGATGTCTTTGTTGGCAGGTCTCAGCTTCTCCTGCCCCCTTGCCACTTCCCACCCTGTTGAGCACTGGCTGACAGCAGCCTTTAGCCAGGGACAGTGCCCTGGGTTTCCTGAGAAGCTTATCAGAGATACCAGAAGGGGTTGGCAGGGACACGATTGATGACAGGACTCCAGCAGTTTGGCACAGAGGCCTTTGCCTCTTGAGAGGCAAGACAAACCACCATGTGCAGGTTCTGGTCTGGATGGATGTAGGCACAGATGTGGCCCCTGCAGACCCTTTCCAGTGGGGTCAGAGCAAGGAGCCCCTGCTCTGGTGTGGTGGCCAAGTGGTTCTCGGAGCAATTCAGGAAACAAGCCAGCGCCTGCAGCCCCATCTCACCTGCCCTGCTCCTCCTCTCCTGAGGGGAAGGGCAGACCTGGATTAGCTGTTCCCAGCACATTCCAGGTATTTACCTCCTGGGACTCCCCCTCCGAAGACCTTCGCTGATGAAAGGCACAGACCTGGAGCAGTCGTTTGGCTGATGAAAGAGGCAGTGAAAGTTGCCAGCAGAGCAAGCTCGCTGTGGACTTGCATCAGGCACCCAGGTTTGGCTGGGGTGAGAGGCACAGCCAGCACCCTGTGCCCTGCAAAGCTCTTGTTTGTCTCATGGACCTCCTGCCCCAAGGAGAGATGAGGGAGCTGCTGCTGTCTGGTCCTGCTGGGGACAGCAGCATGGGAGCTGCAGAGTGTGGCTGTGTCTGCATGGGTACCCCAGAAATGGGGGGTTTTTGGGCCTCTTGCCCACCCATCTGCCTCAGGCACAGCTGGGACACAGCTGGATTTTCACCCTGGTTGGCTGCAGGACCTGTGTTTGGAACATCCAGCCTCTATTCTGGAAGCTGACTCACAGTTTAAGGGGTAAAATCACTTTAATTTTAGGACACACTGTGCCCACAGGGTGCTTTTCTCCAGCAGCTCTGGTGGTGCTCAGCATCCCCAGATGAGCAGCAGGTCTTGGCTGGGTGTCTGCTGGGAGCCCATCAGACATGCATGTGGCCATGCTGGGCTCTTCTCTTGTCTGCAGCTCTGATGAGATCCCCACCAGCCTGCTCACAGCACAGCATGATGACCTCAGACTGATGTAAATCTCCCTGTCGGTGACAGGGAAAAAGGCAAAATAGTGAAAAACATGGATACTGGGCAATTTATTTTGCAGCAGCTCCATCCAGCTTGGACCAGGGAGGAAGATGGATGGATCATTGCTTTGTCAGGCACCATGCTGAGTCAGGAGGCTCATCCTGAGCCAGGGCCATGTGTGCTGGGATATTAACATAACCCAAAGTTGCTGTGGAGCATTTGTTGTTATGCCTGTCCTGTGCAGAGGACAGGTCCCCAGGGCAGAGCAGTCTGTTTGTTTGGGCATTGCTGGCTCTGGAGCATGGCACTGAGGCTGGGAGCAGAGTGAGGACAGAGGTGGACTTGATAGAGGGGGTCCCAGTGGGTGTTTTATGGTCATAGTGTGACTGCCTTGGCCTTGGCCTGAGGGCTGGTTGTCTGCAGCCTGGTAAGAAGAGCTCTGCAGGTGGGACAACATCTCCTCAAGAGCCTCCCTGTCCTGGTATAGCAGAACCTGCCTCTTTCACCCTCAAAACACTGTGGCTGGATATGGGGTGAGCTGCCCCCAAATCCAGTTCACTTGAGAGCAAATCCCAGCTCCATGCCTCTTCTTCCCTCACAGGTTATTTTCTCCCAATGCAAATACATCCGGACTGTGGCTCTGTTTTCTTCTTAGGGCAGAGAGTTGTGCCAACAAAGCAAAACTTCCTTCTTAGCCCTCCCCTTTCTGATTGTTTCCACATGGATCTAATTTCACCACGTCCCAGAGCAGGGCTGGGCTCCTTGCTTACATAAAGTTGAAAACAAGGGGTGAGGCAGTGGCTGTTGGCAGGAGAGCACAGCCTCCCTCCAATGCCCTTGGAGCACTGATCAGCTCCCAGGCTTGGCATTTCCAGGTGCCTGAGACCTGTGGTCCTTCCTCAGGGAATGCAAGTCTGGGTAACAGTGCTGGTGGTGCTGCAGGGACCCAAGCGGAGATAGAGAGCCATAGCTGAGCCATGTACTTTGCCAGTTCTGTCTCAGGCTGAGCCCTCCCCAGCCGTGGCAATGCCTGATGCCTGCCCTCCTGTTGGAAGGGGCCACAATTGAGCCTAGTGGTGGTGGTGAGGATGCTTTGCTAACTCTGGCCAGTCAGGCAGTGCCAGTGCCCTTGCAGATGGCCAGTAGCACATTGGGCACCTGACAGCACAGTCCCATGACCTCTTCCCCTGGGTCACATCTGCTGCAGTGTGGTTTGTGTGGAAGCCACCCTGCTTGGCCTGTCCAGAGGGACATGGTCCTGCTTCTCTCCTGCCCCTTGCTTGCTGCTCTCCTGCTCCTAGGCTGCTCCTCAGCTGCTCCTTGCCTGGTCAGTGTGGACATGGAAAGGAGAAATGTGCCCTGATCTGGCAGCGTCCACTTATGTTGACCTGAGTTGGCAGAACACTGTGATCTTTGCAGAAATCCTGTCTCCAGAAAGAGGGATTATCTCAGGAGACATTGCCCTGTTCAGAGGCTGGTGCTGGTGACTCACTTGTGATGGGCTTTGATCTCAGTGAGCAGCTTCACTGAGGGTCTGGAGCTGCCTGGTCTTCCCATGGCTCCTTGCCAGCCCTACACAACACATCTCTCCATGAACTCAGCACTCATCTGCACCTCCCCTTGGCAGATGGTCTGAGTTTTGAGGAAGCCTCTAGTGCTCCTACTGCTCTACAGGGGAGAGGGATGGGAGAGGATCTGTCCCAGAGCCAGGAACTGCAAGGTGAGAGGGATTGGTGTTAGGTTCACTCGAGCCTGCAAAGATCCTCTGAGACACAAGCCAGAGGCTACAAATGGAGAACAGGCAGTTCTCACAGCAAGATCCCATAGCTGCTGCAGGTGAGCTTCTGAAAGCTCCAGTGTTTAACTCCTGTGGGTGCCATACAGCCTCTGCAAGGTGACCCAGTGCTTACCCGGTGCTCCCAGCATTTCCCATGCGCTGGGCTCTCCATGCAGACCTTGCCTGAGGTAGGTATGGGCTCCAGAAGAACCCAGTGCCATGGCCTGGGCTGTGCTTGGACGCCTGGTGGCTGCAGAGCTGAAGATGCTCACAAAGACCTTTCTGTCTGCAAAGGACTCACACTGCTATTGTCTCTCGTCCCAATTTCAGAGCTGCTGCACAGTGCTCATTTTTCTAGGTCGTTGAAGAGGACCTTTGTGTGCCACAGAAGAGGTTCTCTGCCCCTGCAGGGTCTTTCCCTTGCTTCTTAGATCAAGCTGCTTTGTTTACACTGGCTTTGACCGGGGCATGAAGCATCTTCTCACATGCATCCATCCTCCTACTGGAGTTGCCAGGCCTGGCACTGCCAGGCAGGGAGATATGCTTTGATTGATCATCTCTGCCTGGTAGTGCCTCTGTCTGTGCCCTGGGGTGCAGACTGGCTCTGAGGCTCAGGGATGAAGACTTGGGAGCAGTGATGCTCTGGGCAGCTCAGGTGTCCTCTGAGGACAGTGGCATAGTGGGAAGGGCAGGAGTGGGGCAGTGTGGACTTGCCACTTGGGTTTTCTGGGTGTGGAAAGGCTGACAGAACTCTGCTCTCCAACTGTGGGGACAAGGAAAGCTCCATCAACTCAGAGCTGAGATGGAGCAAGGTCCGTGGGTGGTGGTTGTCTCAGCCCCTTGGCATCCTGGAGAGTACCTTATGGGGCTTTCCTGGGGATTCCAGAGGGCATCACTGCTGGGTGTTTTTGAGGCCAGGCCTTGGCTTTCCCAAGAGAGATTTTGGAGCAGGAGTTGCAGAATGTGCCACCCCCACAGCACCTTGAAGGCTGGGATTATCCCTGATGTCTCAGCAGGGTGCGTGGAGAGAGCAGGCCCAGCTGCAGTCAGAGATGACGGCAGGCGAGGGCAGGGCATAAGGCAAGGACAGAAGGGCAGGCCTGGGAGAGTGCCAGGAGACAGATTTTTGCCACCAGCAGGCTGAGGGTTGCAAGCAGGGAAATCTGCTCCTCTATTGCCTGTTTCATCCTTGCTGCACTCAGGGATTGGGACCTGAGGACTTCCTGGAGCAGAAGAACCAGCTCCACCTGTGCCACCCCTCCAGGAGCAAAGCCCCAGGGCTGGGGCAGAGTGGGCAAGGCTCGGATGGGCATTTGAGCCTGTGCGGTTGTCCAGGGACACGAGCTGCCCTTAGCCAGATCCCACGGGACCCGCAGGCCCCTGGGACAGTGTCACATACATGGGTGTGCACAGAAGCTCTGTACACCTAGCTGGACCCCATGGTCCCATCTCTGAGCTTGCGAGTGGGCATGGCGGTGTGCATGAGTACGCTCAGCACAGTCAGCAGCCACTGCTGCCAGACTCCTCTCTCCTACCATTCCTTGACTCCTCTCTCCTACCATTCCTTGCTCAAAACTCAGCATTTAGTCATTTCACACCTCAGGAACATCACTGCTTTTCCCCAGCAGCTAAACCGATGCCTTGAGTGGGATGTGAGGAGCTGAAGGCATGTGGTCACCATCTCCCCTCGCTGTATCCTGCCTGTTGCTGTGGAGATGCGACAGGACGTGGAGGCAGCATGTGAAATGCCCACCTGATGAAGGGGCACACTCAGAGCACAGCCTGGCACCCCCCCATCTCCCATCTGGCAGAAAGCACACCCAGAGCACAGCCTGGCACCCCCCATCTCCTACCTGATGAAGGGGCACACTCAGAGCACAGCCTGGCACCCCCCATCTCCCATCTGGTGGAGGAGCACACTCAGAGCACAGCCTGGCTTCCCTCCATTTCCCATCCGGTGGAAAGCCCACCCAGAGCACAGCCTGGCACTCCCCATCTCCCTTTGGCGAGATGCAGGGCCATGTGAGCCAGTGAGCACTCTGGCTTTGTGGTGGCTGCCTATGGAGCAGTGGTCCCCAAACACAGCAGCCCTGCTCATCCTCGCCCCAGGCAGCGCAGGAGGGAGATGGTGTCTGCCTTGCCTTGAATGACTGCACCAAAGAGAAGAGGCCCTTTCCCAACACCAGCCACAAGCTGCTGTTTTCCAGCTCAGCCTTCAGGGCAGGTCCTCTCTTCTGCACATGTGTGTCCAGACATGCGCCCAGGGCCCAGCTTGCCCTGCGCCCTGTGCCCATGCTCCAGGGTCTTCCTTCATACCTGGGCTGCAGCGACATCACCCCAGCTGCCAGGACATGTCCAGCTGCAGCTCCACAGCTGGTGAGACATAAACTCACACTCTGCTCATCCCCGCAAGCCCCTCTCTGCTGCACCCTGCCATCCCCGCAGCACCCATTTTCTCTTTCCCCTCCTGCCTGGTTATTAAGGTTTTGCCCTTATTTCAGCAGGTGAAAACAACGACTTTCCTTACACCTCCCCTCCCTCCCCACATCCCAGCTGCTCTTCCTCTTGTTTTCAGCCAGCCACTATCCTGGAGATAAAAATAACAAGGAATTTACAGCTCTTGACCTTGGACTCTGCCAAGCGCAGCGCTCCAGCTTTGTGCTGTGTCAGCTAATGTGCCCGGTGGCTCGTCCTGGCTTCTGCATTTCTGCAAGTCCTGCTCCCTGGCAGCGCAGCATCAAGGTGCGGCGCTGCTGCCAGAGACACTGCCACATGGTCACCTGAAAGGAGTGGGATGTGCCCTGTGGGCACAGCAGAGCTGGTGTGTGACCCCAGGGGTTCAAGTCCCCAGGACATCAAAGGATTTTGGGTTTCCATCCTTTCAAGTAAGGTATTGTCACCGTCTGTCTGGTGACATTTCCTTTGTGGATGCTTTTAGCACCTACTTAGGAAAGGTTCCACGTTTCCCCCCTCCCCCCCCATAATTGGGAGAACAGGAAACTCACTATTTGTGTCACTGCCTTTAAAAGGAAAACGGAGATTGTCACATCATCACGGGACTCCTGCAGCTGAAGCCTTCACCAAAGAGCCGCCCAACTCCACCAGGCTTGCGGTGCCTGTTGTCATAACGAGTCTCTGCATCCATCTGCCGCCACAAACGAGTTTGAAGGCTGCTTCCCGCTGCTCTAATGAGGCTCAAAGCCACACAGATCGCTTGGGATCTGCCTTTGGTTGCTGGACAAGGGCCATGTGTAACCCTGACGGAGCTGTGGTAATCACAGAGGCTGCATGGGTGCCGCTGCCTCTGCCCCACGGTAACCCCAGCCCAGAAACCCACTGCAGGACAGGAGTGGTCTCTACACCTGCGTACCTGGTGACAGCACAGCATGAGGATTTGCCACCCTCTCCTTGCCCCAAATTAGCACACAACTCCTTAATTGCTTCCTTGTGGGATGCTTTTGGAGAGCATCCATCATCCGGAGTGGGAGGATGCTGACATTACGTGGGTCGATTGCACGACCTCTGCTGAGCCAGGAGCCCCTCTGGCAGCCTGGTGCTGGGATGGGCTAGCAGCAGCCTGCTTTGCTGTGCCTGGCGCTGCCACTCACCTTCCTAATGGCAGCCAGCTGGGGCCAGCCACGGCCAGAGAGCACAGCGAGGTGATGGCCCACACCATGGTGGTGAGGCAGGTCCCATTCCCAGCCTACCCACTGCAGCCATCCCTCATCCCTGGTTGAAAGTGAGTCAGGAGGGTGGGAGGCAGGTGAGTGGTGGGTGCTGGCAGGGGTGTGAGCAGCTCTGGCTTTAGGCATGGGGCCATGACCTGAGATAAGCAGCTCCCAGCCATGCCAGCCATGCCAGCCATGCCAGCAGCACTGTTTGCCACCCCATGAGAAGGGATGGGTCCCATGAGACAGGCAGGGGTCACACCTTGCTCTGTGTCCCCAGGACTGGGGTGGTACACAGCCAGGGTGCTCTGGGTTTCTGGGACAGAGGCTGTCCAGCCCTTGAGGGGTTCAAGGAGAGGGTTAGGACATGAAGGCATGATGGTGTCCCTGTTCAGCAACCTCATGGCATTTGTCTGGCTTTCTACTCAGCTGTCATCAGCAAAGGCTGATGCCTTTGCTCCTGTGGTCCATCTCGAGTGAGGATGTTCTTGCACCCTGTTCATGATGTCTGAAGATGAAGGACATGAAGCTGTTTGAACCAAGCAGCTTTGTGTTTTCTTGTCCAGTCCAAAGGCCTTCCTCTAGCTCCTGAAGACCTTCCCCCGGATTTTTACTGTGTCCAAAAGCCCTAGAGCCCATGGCAAGCATGACAGGGATGCCACTGATGGCTGGCATTCCCACCCCGGGGAACCAAGCTGCCTGACTTGGTGTTTTCTAGTGTGGTTGCTACAAGCGTCCTCTCTGTGGTTCCCCATTTAGCTGTCAATGTCCTCGCTGCCAGTGCTGGTGCTTGCAGCCACCACATGGCCTTGGGTGCCTTCAGGTCCTCAGGAAGCTGCTCTCCTCTGGTTTTATCCAGCAGGAACCAGCATCCCAAGGAGGAGGCTAAAACTGAAGCATTTTTCAGCGGTGGCTGCTTCCAGTGCCTGCTGTCCTCTTCCACACTTGGCGCAGGGAGAGGGGAGCTGGAGGCTGCCTGGCTGCTGTGGTTGTGAAACTCATGAGCCAAGGAGCCTGAGGATCCAGCACCAAAACACCAGCACCTCCCTGTCTCTCTGCAGGAGGCCAGGGGTGCTGGGGCGGGGGGGGGGATGAGACAGTGAGGCTGTAAGAAGAGTGCAGGCTCTGCTGCTGCTTTGCTCAGGGGGTGCTGCCTGTGTGCTTTATTTGTGCTTGTCCCCAGCGCAGGGCAGTGAGGGTCAGCCTGCAGGAGCAGAGGTGATTCACTGGCTGCATGGAGCAGATTTATGAGGCTGTATCTCAAAGGGTGCTGAGTGTGTGTCCTACCATCCTGGCCAGGCTGCAACACAGCACTGCTGCCAGGGCAGAGCCTGCCAAGCCTCAGCCCTTCACAAAAACAACCTCAGCAAGCACTAAACTGGGTAAACAGCAGCAGCTCCAGGGCAGGGCTGCACGTGAGGCTGTGTCTGTACTGCCCAGGGCTGGCTGGCCCTGGTTTGCAGTCGACTCTGGTGCCCTGGGTGGAGAGGGAGATGGTAAGGACTCATTCAACCAGAGCTCAAGGACCTGAGCTGTGGTTGGGGATTTTGAACTGGGGAGTGGTTTCCTGGGAAGAGGTGAGATTTCTCATCTCTCCCTTGTCTTTCAACACTTAGCACACTCACTGGGAGATGAAGGCCACAAGTCTCATTGGACATGCCTCTGGGGCCACAAGTGGTCCATGAAAGATTCATTGCCAGGAGGTGTGGTGAATGTGAGAAGCTGGAAAGTGACCCATGGATTGTGCCGGACCCTGGGCACCAGGAGGGAGAGTGGGAAGTACCCATGGGGTGCCAAGCCTCTTCCTAGCACACAAGGAAGTACCCTTGGGAATCAGTTTCTGAGGTTGGGCTTGGGTAGTCCCAAGGAGTGTCTACTTCTGGGGATGGGCCAAAGGAAAACCCTCCTATCAGGTGGGCAATACTTCTGCAGTTCATCTGTCCACCACCTCTTAGCCATGAGGGTCAAACCTGAGTGGCCATCCAGCCTCTCCTTGGAGGTGCTGAAAGTTTCCCATCAGCAATGAGCTCCCCAGAAAGCATTATCCACTCAGGTGAAACATCAGAGTCACCCCAGCTGTACCTACTGCCCTCCTGGGTCCATCAAAGCCACCCCTTGTCCTACCTACCACACTCCTGGGTCCACCAAGGCCAGCCCTGTCCTGTCCAGGGATAAGGCTTTGCCAGATTAGCAGAAAATGGGACATTTCTGCCTGGTATTGGTTTTAAAGCTACTAAAGAGGTTACAACCTTCCAAGAAATGTGTCTCTGGGAAGGTGCCCAGTGGGAAATAGGAGAAACCCAGAACATCACAACGATGAGGGAACATTGAAAACAAGCTAGGAATAAAAAAAATGACTAAGTATCCAAACAGGCTGGGCAGAAAAGCCTGTGCTGCAGCCTGTGCTCTTCAGTTGTTGTTGTTTTTAGTCTATGATTTGGAAACTTGCTGCTATTTATAGCCCTCCTCTTTCCCCGCAGCGGCTCGCGGCTCTGATCCCTTCCAGATGCTGGTTCCTGGCAAGCTGGCGGGACTGGGTGGGGGCTGTGGGGATGGATGGTGCTGGGAGGAGATAGATGGGGCTCAGAGAAGAGCTCTACCATTTCCAACCCTGACAGGGGATGAAGCCCCCTGTGATCCTGCTGACCTTTCTTGTTATGATCTTTTTTGAGAGCTCTTTTACCTTTGCTAGCTCCAAGGTAGTGGACGCTCCATGAAGAGTCCCCACAGACCTTGCAAGGCAGGAAGGGGGTGAGCAACCTCAGTGCCCACTTGTGGGTTTGCTCCCTACGTGTTCAGAGCACACTTGGTGAGGTTGCTCACCAAGGGATCTGTCTGTCTGGGCACGAGGAAGGGGCAGAGGTGACGCAGTGCCTGCAGGAAGTCGTCTTGCCCCACTGTCTGCCCAGCAGCAGTGAACCCGCTCACCCCTCACTCAGCATCAGGGCTCTCGTGCCCATGTCCCCCATATCCCACCCCACCAGTGACAAGCTCCCATGTGATGGCTGGCGCAGGATTGTTGCATTGCATCTGTCTGATCCATGCCTGCCCTGGCTAGTGCCTGTTCCCCGTCCTCACAGACCTCCTGCCTTCTTCTGAAGGTTGGGCTTGATCTTAAAGGTCTATTCCAACCTAAATGATTATGTAATTCTCATGAACTGAACATGGGAAGGGGGCAATGGGAGCCCGGAAGGCTGCAGATGTAAAGGGAAGGGTGTTCAGAGCATTCCCAAAAAGATGAATTAGAAAGCACCAGATGGTAAGGGACTTCAAGGATCATCTGATCCAATCTTTCTTGGGAAAAGCATAGATAGAAGAATACCCTTCCCTTGCAACTACTTCACACCCGTGCACCACAGTCTGTATCCTCATCTGCCCTGGAGCTACTTTCTGGACCATGAAAGCTTTTGCTGCTGTTTGTTTGGGAGCCATTTGGCTCCACTTGTCCCTAAGTGGGCAGGATTTGGCCAGCTGGCAGCAGACTGGATTCACTATCAGGGTGCAACAGCACTCAGGAGGAGTTGTATCTGCAGAGCCCAGCAGCCTGCGTCCCCACGTTGCTCTCAAGATGGAGAGGCTCCAATTTGGCATGGGTGGGCAAATCTGGAGCATTGTCAGCACCACCCTGCCTGACCCCTTGCACCCTGGCTGTGCCACAGAGGGGGCCAGGTGTGCTGAGCTGTGTGCAGGAGACACTTCCCATCTGCTTTCATAGATTAATAGAAGGGACCTTAGGGCTGCTGGAGCTGGGTGGAGAGGGCCTGATGCTGTCTGCAGCTAGTATGGCACACACTGCCCAGTGCTTTCCAGGGAACTAGATGTGGGAGGTCTGCAGCATGGGCATGGGCGTAGTTACCCCAGAGGGGGTTGCACTGTGGCTCTGGCACTTCACAGCCCTGGGTTGATTTGGACCCACCAGTGCCACGCAGCAGAACTGAAACCAAGCCACCTGACAGGTGATGTCTGCCACCTGCCCTGGAAAAGCTGCTGAAGGCTGCAGCCACCAAGTGATGGGTGCCATTTGTCACAGCACAGCCTTGATGCCAGGACCAGCTGCCCAAGCTTCGCCTCATCTTGCTGGCATCTGAGCTCGCTTCCCCCAGCTCCCTACTCTGCAGCCAGACCTGGTCTGCCTGGAAGCTCTCTGATTCTGGGTCTGGCAGGGCATGGAGCTGGAAAGCATGAGTCTGGCCAGGAGCTGAGTCTGGCAGAGCATGGGTCTGGCCAGGGGATGGCGGTGTCAGGGAATGGGGCCGTCAGGGTACGGTGCTGACAGGGTCCCTGCTTATGGGGCTGGGGGCAGTCCTGGTCCCTGGGAGGTCCCTACACTGCATCACAACGTGACGACACCTCTCCCCACCTCAAAAGGCTGAAAACCTTGCAGGGCTCTCATGGAAAATGTGACTCTGGGCTTCCCTGGCCGCGCTGGGAGGTTCTGTGGTGACTCAGGGGCTGGTAACCAGGGAGCAGTAGACACAAACAGGCAGCGCGGGCACCCCGAGGGCGAGGGGATCCCGGCTGGAGTGGAACCAGGCTACGTGATAAGCCAAGAGGGGCGGGGGCAGGGGTGCTATTGGTATGGCCCCGTCAGATGAAGGAGACAAGCTGCAAATGTAGACAGGAACAAGGAGCACTCTGTTGGAGGTGGACACGTGCTGGGGACAAACAGCTCAGAGAGGATCTGTCTGACCACGCTGGGGTGCTTGGCTTGGAAGGCTGTGGGGGAAGGCCCCTAGGAAGGGCTCTGTGAGGGGACATGCTGGGACAGCCCAACCCTGAGGCTGGCCTTGTTTTAGGGGTGAGCGACATGAGACAAGGGGTCTGGTGGCGTTAAGCAGAAGGGAGGAGAACCAGAAGAAGAGACTTCAGTGTGATCTGAGTTTAGCGGCAGGGATTGGACAGACTGGGAGATGCTGTGCTTGTCAGGATTGCTGATCCTGGGCAGGCAGAGTGGACTTTGCTCTGTCTGTACCCAGCTCACCCCACTCCTGCTCCCCTGGCTTGGGAACCCCTGTCAGCCTTCGGCTCAGCACCTCCCCTGGCTGCTCTGGCAGCAGAACAGGATGAACCTGGGGACACTGGGAAGCATCTCACACGTGGAGGGGACACTTTGGGGATGCAGAGTCAGGCATGCCCAGGATTGGAAAGGCAAAGCAGGTGAAGGGCACCTGGACTAGAGCTGCTTTGCCTGAGCATCCACCACTGGCAGAGGGGTTACACAGTGGAGGGTGGCATTTAGGTTGCTGGCTAAGCCAGAACAGGGCTGGAGGGGTGGGGACACCCCATCTCCAAGCCTGAACATGTTGAGTGTCACCCAGGCTCCACATCCTGCTACCCGAAGGGAGCTTTAGGAGAGCTAGAGATGCCAGGGCATGGTGAGAGGGTGACTGGGGAAGCCACATCCTTGCCCTGGCTGGGAGCCAGGTGGGGCTGGAGTGAGTGGCCAGCACTGAGTCAGGGTGGGAGAGGCTGGAGCTGTGCTGTCAGGGATGATGGCTGCTGATGTCACACTCACCCCATTTTGTGGGAGGAAGCAGAAGGCGCTGAGCTGTCACCACAGCAACTGCTGTTTTCTGGCGTGGCCAGGGAAGTCATGTTCCCAGGGGATGAACTTTCCTGGGCTGGGCCTTCTGCTTGCCCACTCCTACCCCTGCATGCACTCCTACGTCTTCCTCAGGACACCGAAGGGGATGAGTGGGCAGTGGTGGGTTATTTTAGAGCTTTTCTAGCTATTTTGGGCAGTAGCTGTAAGACACTGAGGGCAGGAAGGAAAGAACAGACTTTGGTTTCTGCTCTTAGAATAATGCTGGAGTTGGTGATGCAGATGGCTGGGGTAGGGCAGGGTGGAAGAAAGCCCTGAAATGTCCACAGAATGCAGCCGAAGGAAATCCTGAGAGCTGTTGTGGTAATGAGGGCAGGGAAGATACCCATGGCCATACAGCATGGCAGGGAGCTGAGGAGGGTGTACTGGAGAGGCTCCCGGATCCTCCAGAAAGATTGCTGCAGTGGCAAAGGCTGTGGGATCAGCTGCAGCACACCAGCAACTCTGGCTGCTCTCTGGCTGGGCTCAGTAGTTACCCTGCCAACAGTGACTGGGGGGCTGTGGAGAAAGTTCTTGCAGAGCTTCCCACGAATGGGCAGGACCTGCCTGTTCTCCTGCCCTGCAAGCACCCACCTGGCTCCAGCACCCAGGACACCTACAAAGCTCCTTCACAAAGCTCCCCAGCACTGTTAGTCCTCATCCGATGGCTGCAGCCCCCTGCCACCAAGCCTTGCATGCACAGGGCCTCACCACAGTCCCAACTTGCTGTTGCTCAACTTCTTCGACGCAAAGTCATCCCAACATGGGTCACGGGTGGCTGCTTTGCTCACTCCCTTCCTCTGCTCGACGCCTGCACTCAGGAAACAAACTCAGGTTTTCACTTTCGGTCTCGTAGCTAAGCCCTGCTTTGCCTGCTCAGCTCCAGGCAGGGACCAAAACCACCATGGAGGAAGGGGAGGTAACGTTGTCTCCTTCCTTCTCTCTGCCACCTTCTGCCTTGGCACCAGGCATGCAGAAGCAAGTTAGCCAGTTCAAAAGCACCCTTGCTTTATGAGGCCATGGGGTTCCCCTCAGCCCGAGCCTTCAGAACTACCCAAGCAGGACGCCCAACCAGGCGGGCTGAACAGGTCTGTGCCAGCCTGGCCTGGTCACAGCTTCCTGAAAGAGCTAAGGGTAAGTCCATTGCTCAGGGCACTCAGGGAAAGAAAACAGAGGCAGAGGAGCCTGTTTTGATGGATTTTTCTCGCTCTCATTTTCTACGTCAAGCCAGGTGTTTGCATGGCTGAGAACCAAGTAATCAAAAGATTAAAAAAAAAAAAAAGAAAAAAAAAAAAGAAAAAAACCAACAACAAAAATAACCACCCCAAACAAACAGCCCACCAATATTTGTCTTTCCAGAACAAATGTTTGATGGCATAAATGGGCCTGCTGTGACGAAACTTGTGGAGCAAGAAATGTCCTTCAAAGGCTGCAAGCACCAGCCTCAGCACACACAGCACAAGGGCTGCAAAGATGCCTCTGGGTGCCTCTTCCAACACTATAGAGCTGGAGACTGGGAAAACCTGGTGCCCCAGACAGCCTTCCCTCTGCCCATCTGCACCTCTGCCTGCCCTGCTGCAGGCTTTCTGGTGGCATCTGGATAGAAGCAGCCACCTGGAGAGGTCTGGAGACATCCATCTCCCCTTCCTCATGGAGAGTATGGTGGCAGGGGCTGCCATGGGCATTGCCCAATGCCAGGGGCAAGGCAGAAGAGCAGTGACTCGTTGCTCAGCCCCGGAGAGTTTTGTGCTTTTTCCTGAGTGCTATTCCAAGCATGCCCATAAGTGGTTTGGTTTCCAAGAAACCCCAACGGCATCAGCTGCTCAAGCCAGGCATGTGTGCCAGCTGCTGCTGAGAGAGCCATTGGCAGGATGGGGGCATCACCATGCCATGGGCACAGCTGGCAAAGGGTAAGGGATTGCACAGCATCAGAAATAAATAAGGGAAAATAAAGCTGCTGGGCTGATCCTGCTTAGAGGGGTAGAGCAGACCAAAATGACCTGACTCTGCCTTTGCTGCTCTGTGTGAGCCCCACTGGTGCTCCCCATGCTTGACTGGACTCCAGGCAGCTCCCCCTCTGAAAGGGAAGCAGGGTCATGGGAGTGGGCGAGAGGGCCAGCTGCACATGGAGGGCATGCTGCCAGCCACAGTACCAGCCCTGCTTGCGCATGCTCCTCCTGCTCAGCCCTGGCTGTGTAAACAAGTCCCGGGAATAAAGATCTGAGTCAGCCTCTGGCTCAGAAACACCCAAACATGGTAACGGGCAGGGCTGCACCGGGGATCGGTGGTGTCCACGGGTGGAAGTGGCTGCAGCAGACTCGTGGTGCCTGTGCCTGGCTGGAGTTTTGCAGGACTCTCTGCTGGGGGTAGGTGTCAACCCTTCCCGAGGGAGACACCCAGGCAGAATCATCTGGTGGCACAGCACCGCTGGCACCTCGAGGCACTCCAGCATCAGAGTGCTGTGATGTGCTCAGCTGGGCACAGAGCAGGAGCCTGATCCCGCACAAGCACATCCCCAGGCAAGCGCCTTGCGTCAGCCCCTGCAACGCAAGCAGCGGCTCCAAAGCATTCCCTCTCCAGGGAGGGTACAGCAGCCCTGATGAACGTCATCTGCACAGCAAGCAGCTGCAGAGAACAGCTCTGAACAAAAAAGGAGCCCTGTGCTGCTTGACTTTCCTTTCTAGCAGCGCAACGTGGCTGGGGGCAGAAGCTTGTTGTGTGCCCCAAGGCATCTTCATCTGGAGACCCACAGTTTAGAGAGGCAAACCCAGGTGGGGGAGGGTCCAGAGTGGGATCCAGCTTCTAAAGATACAGTGCACAGCACATCTCAGCTTTCAACCCAGAGGGCCTCCCTACCAAGCTTCCTCTACACCAGTGGGACCTCCACGTCATCTGTGAACCTGAATATTGGGGGATTCCCAAAAGAAACAGAGTTAGCAGAAGCATAGTGCCTGTTTCCAGCTCTATGGCAGTGATTAAAATTAACTGGTCCTGATGCAAAAATTAAACTTGAATCAGGAAGAAAATGTTCTGATTTTGATGTGTCTGGGAAGTAATCCCTCTTGGAAGTGTTTTGGGCTGGAAAGCACCTTCAGCTTCTTCCTCAGTCCATTGGTGCCTTGGTTGGTACGTGTGTTCCTCGCTTCCAAATGATTGCTGACCCAGACACCTAGATGGGATGGGGAGGCTAAGGGTGCCTGGACACTGTTGAGGGCTGGCCCCCAATCAGTGCTGAGAACCCACCTCTGAAAGCTGCCCTGGAGGAAATCACCCTGTGGTGCCTTGTGCCAGCTCTTGGGCTGGTAGAAGGGTGGCAGAAGAGGTGAGAGCTGGTGAGCAGAGGGAGGCTGCCCAGGAGCAGCTTGCAAGCTTGTGGAAGGAGGAGGCTGAAAGCAAGCCTGCAGAGCTGGCTGAGTCACAGCAGTGGATAAACTGTCAGGGCTGGGACCCATCCTGGTGATGGGATGCAGTGGGACAGCCTGGGAGTGGGGTGCCAGGCCAGTCTTGGGGTTTGATGCCTCCCCAGCTTCCCAGCAAGTTCCACAGTCCTGCTGTGAGGAGAGGTGGGAAGGGAAAGGCTTTTCTGGCTGACGACCTGCTTGCCATTGGGATGGGAGCAGCAGGAAGGCAGCAGGTATGCTGAACTTAGAGCACGGTGCCTGGCTCCTGGCACTCGCCTGCCCGGGATGCCACGGGGATGAGCTCACTGGGTGGCTGGCCCATGCTGAGGAGGATCAGACAGCCAGAGACATCAAAGCTCCCTCAGGGCTATGGAGCAACCCTGCCACCTTCTCCTACACCTTCTGGCCCCTTTTGGCCACCAGACTCAGAGGTGAAGTGACCCCAGGGTGGTGGAAGGGGAGCAGGGGATGGTTCTTACAGTCCTGGGCAGAACCGGGTCACCCCAAGTAAGGAGGTGGGGATAGAGTTCAAGGACAGGTGTGCTGGTGGCCAGACGCAGGGGTTAATTGGGCACCTACTCACTGCATGGGCTTTTTCTTACCTTGCCCAAATCCCCACCAGCCCCAGAGGATTGTGCCATGGCCCCAAGCCTGGATTAATTGGCATTAAAGCTTTCCTGTGGTGCAGTCATGCTATTCTCAGCCTCTGGCCACCTAATCGCATCCAGTCTGAGTGCAGGGTCTGCCCCACTCTGCTCTGCTGGCACTGCCCAGGCCTCTCCAGCCAGCCAAGCTCTCGTGCCAGGCAGGTAGCAGGGAGGGGGGGCTGGCAGAGGTGACAATGACAAGTTACTTCTGTGTTTTCCCCAAGACAAAAACACAGAGAGGTGACAGCCCCAGTAGTTTGGGTTCTGGTGGGATGCTCAGTCCAAGAGCCTGGTGCAGGGTCTGTGCATGTTCACATATCCCCACATGCCTGTTGTCCCCTTTGGCATGGTGCTGTGGCCCTGTGGCAGCAGGGAGGCTCCTGGGCAGAGCTGCTGCTGCAGCATGATTCTGGCCTGGCTCAGCGCAGGGATTTGCTCTCAGGGTGAGAACCTTCCTCCCCCCGTGCGGTGATGTGGTGCCATTCAGCAGAAGACGTGTGAGCACCACCATGGCTGCACTGCACGCAGCAGGGCAGAGCTGGGGCTGGCTAGAAGCACTCCAGAGTGCTCCTGGGTTCAGCAGGTGACAGCCCAGCCCTAGGCTCTGACTGCTTTGCATCCCCACAGGCTCCCGAACGAAGCAGCCTGGGCAAAGGCAGGGAGGGCAGAGTAGGAGGGATGGGAGGCCTTTGCTGGGTGTGGGCAGCCCATGCCATGCCTGTGTGCTTCTCCTAAGTGTGATGTCAGAGAACAGTGAGCAGTTACAGGAAGCTGGGGAATGCTTTTCTTTGCCTAGGGCAGATGGTGAGTTATTGGGTTGGTTCCCAGGTACTGCTCCACCACACCAGGAGGTTTGGGAGCCCTGTCTCAGTTTCTAGGAGAGCTTGGAGCCCCAGTCACAAAGCAGAACCCCTCTGAGACCTGGAGTTCAAGGACAAGAGGGTCACATGGAGGGACAGAGGTGTGCAGCATCCCTGCTCTGGCTTCCTGAAGGGAGCAGAACCCAGGCACAGCCAACCAGGCTGGGTGCCAGCACTCATGGGGCTCAGCTCTCTGACAGCACCAGCTCTGGCTGGAGAGGTGCTGGCACACAGCCACTGTCCCAGGGTAATCCCTGTCCCTCAGCAGCCTACAGACCAGACCCACTTACTGTACAAACCCCTAATTCCCTACTAATCTGCCCATTAACAGAAACGTTTGCTGGGGCAGGAGGAGAGCCGGAAAACCAAGACCTCCTCTCCCACGAGCAGGGCATCCTGCCTGGCAGAGGCAGAGCTCTGGACGGTGACACCCACTCTGGCTATTCTCCAAGTGACACCCTGCCAGGCCCCTGGGGACAGGGAGAGCTCCCAGCAGGGTGATAGCAGGGTGTTTCAGAGCTGTAAGTCTACCTCCAGCCCTGTCTCTCTGTCCAGGGCTGTGGGTCTTCTGCAGAAGGGACAGATCACTGGACAAGCACTGGCACAGGGGGGGATCCCTGCCTGCTGTGCTTCCTGCCCTTGGGGTGGCAGTTTCCCAATGAGTAGATAATGGTGGTGATGCCAGCAATGATGCAACTGTGGCAAGTAGCAGTTGTTGTTGTTGCTGTTGGTTTTGCTGTAATAACAATAACGACAATGACACTGCCTGCCAGAGTCGGCAGGCAGCCAGTGCATCAAGGATCTGCTGTTCACTGCTACCTCACTGCCAGTCCCAGAGCTCCTAGTCTGCGGGAAAGCCTGGGGCTCTGGATGGCACCAGCATCAGTGGCTTTTACTCAGTATCTGTCAGAGGCAGCTGAGCTGCTTACATTTCCTCCCTTGCAGCAAGATCTTACTCACATCTCCAGAGCCTTTTGCCATCCCAGGGGCTGCCTGGGGGATGATGAAGCTTTGGACCCTCTGAGCACCCGTGTGTGCCTGCAGGTGTGTGCAGATGTGTATGGGTGCTGGGCTATGTGTGTGTCCCGTTGTGGGCTCACCCTCCCTCAGTGCTGGTGGCATCAAGGCCATCCGCAAGCAGGCTCTGTCTGCCCACATCTATCCTGCCCTGGCACTGTCCCTGTGCCGTGGACTGGCACCTTGACTCATGCATGTGCCCATGCACTGTCCCACTGGCATGGTACACCTTTGGGCCTGTCCTCCTGATGTCACAGCCCCAGGAGTTTCCTGCAGCAGGACCTCAGAGCATCCTCCCATTATACAGTGCAGGTCCCTGCCACTGTCTGGCCACCTGCCCTGGGCTTCTGGGAGGGCAGGTCCTTTACCCTGGGATGAACAGCTCAGCTCACCTGTCTGCAGCCCCTCTTGTCACCCGTGCAGGTTGTGCCTGCAGGCTTTGCTCTGCCACCTTCTCCGTTCCCACACGGCAGCTCCCATCCCTCTCTCCTGCAGCCCGTTTGCTGTGTGCTGGGACAGGGCTTCAGCGAAGGGCAGGGATGCTCAGAGCAGGAGGGTCTCCTCTCCCCCAGCCAGGCGGCTCCCCAGCCAAATCTTCTCTTTGTGCCTGGCTGGGATCGGTGGGAGCTGAGGCAAGAAGGGCTTTGATGTGCCACTTCGCTCGGCGCCACGGCTCCTGGGCACAGCGGGCTGGCACCGGCGGGGCCTGGGCTGGGCGGCAGCTTCAGAGGAGCTGCGGCTCAGGGCCCAGCAGGCTGCTGCCTTGTTTGTGCCTGGTGAGGCCAGGACAGGTCCAGGCGCTTGGCCCCTGCTGGGATCTGTACCCAATGAGGCTCATGGAGAGCAGTGGGGCCAGCGGTGCCACTGCCCCAGGATCGGGCCACGTGTTACACAAGAGGGCAGGTGCTGCCCCGGGCATGGGGAGGGCGCAGGGGGCACAGGGAGACCCCGGGGGTGGCACAAGGGGCTGCACAACTACAAAGCCTCTGGCTCCTGCATCGCTGAAGCCGTCCAAGAAATTGGTTTAATTGGGATCCTCCCCGGGAGGAAGCCAGTCCCGGCCGGCGAGCAGCTGCAGTGCCCGGTGGTCCCTCCCTGCTGCCAAGTGCAGGGCAGGGGCAGCTGCTGCAGCCGCGTGAGCGCAGCCCATGGCGCACGGAATCGAGCACCAGCTCTGGCATGGGGACGACGTGGGGCTGGGACAGTTTGGAGGGACTCAGCTGCTCTTTGGCCTAGGATGAGCTCTCTGCAGCAGTTCCCAAGCTGCTGGCCGTGCTTTAAGGAGCCCCTTCATGCCCAGACAGGACGGCACCTCCTGAGACAGAGACAGGGCTCTGCATGCCCCTCATCCTGCACATGGGTTGTGCGGGGTTCTGCATGACGGGGGCCATTCATGAACATGGGAGCAAAAAAGGGCCTCTTGGTGCATGGGCTTTGCTGCCGGCGGAGATGCACCAGCCCTTGCAGAGGGCATTCACCCCAGACCTGTCAACATGTCTCTGACCCAGTGAGCACCCAGACGAGGAAAGCTGCACAGCCATCTCTGAGCCTGGACTCTGCCTTTGCCTTCACTCTCCCTGAGCCTCGAAAGTTCCACAGTCCAAAGGTCTCCCTCCTGGAGAATCAGTAACGAGGTGCTGTCAAGGCACCAGCCACCCGACAGAGCCCTGCCAGTGCTCCCATCCTGCCATACGAGCATCTTCCTGTGGCACTGACCCAACACAGTGCCCCGGCACCATGTAGGCTGTGTCACCCACTGTCACTCTGTGCAGGGGAGGGTCTGCGGGGTCCACAAGAAGAACCAGGAGCAGCTGAGTACCCCAGCACACGCTGCTCATCTGTCTGCATCTCTCCAGTATAAGAATCCTCCCCAGGGCTTTTCCCTGAAATGCAGGTCAGCAGCAGCTGCTCAGGCAGCAAAAGCAGTGGGGCTGAGGGCAAGCAGTGACACTGTTCTAGAGCTTACTGCTTAAAAACAGGACCTCACCGATGTTTCACACTGTGTGGTGCTCCTGGCAGGTCAGGAGCTCCATTGCATGCCTCCGATCTCTCAGATGAGATATAGCTTGGCTTGGAGGTGGCCAAGGACTATCGACCCTGCCAGTGCGTCTTCCGCTGTAGACATGGAAGAATCACCCAAGTGACTGAGGGGACAGCACAGACAGGTTCAAGGGGAACTTTCTGCAGGGATGGAAGGGAAAGGCTGAAAACGTGATGCTGCTTGTTACTGGCCTGAGTGCAAACAGAGCACACGCATCCTCCAGGAGGGTAGCATCTTCTCACAGACTACCTATTGCTCCTTCTCTGAGCTCTGGGTGCACCTGGGACTTGATGCAGCAAGTGGGGCCTGTGAGGTTCTTCTTCTGGGGACCCCTTCTGCAAAACATCAGTGAGGTTCCACAGTACAAAAAAAGCAAAGACTGAAAGACATGGCAGGGACTTCAGCTCATGATCCCACAGCCTAGAACATGCCACAGCCTGGGAGATCTGCATCAGAGCTGATTCTGCATCCTGCAGAGCTGCAGCAGCCGGCAGAAGCAGGTAGAGCTAGGCAATGGCCGCAGGCTGTGTCCACTATGTGTGGTGGAGGAGAGCTCAGACAAAACAAACACGGTCCAGCACCACGCGGCACCGCCAGCCAGCTCCAGGCCTTATCTCTGCCTGCACAGCAGCAGCCTGTGACCCCGGCTGCAGGGCAGGCTGCTCACTACATCTGCTTCTGCACTCCCCACCTTGTGCCCTCTGCAGAGTTCCCCTCTGCCCAGTTTGAGGCAGGAGCTCCAGGGGGACCTTGTCTGGGCACTGCCTGTGCAGGAACGGCTGAGCTGCAATGAGTTGGGGGTGTCAGGGCATGGAAGGCAGAGTGAGACCTTTCCCGAGAGACTTGGGGGACTGGGCTACTTTGTGAGCATCACTGTGGTGAGGAGATGAGGTTTGTGCTGTGGAGGGGAGCTCCACATCCCCCTTGTTCAGCCAGAGCACGCATTCTGCATATGGGAGGATTTCCTGGAGGCTCCGTGGTGTGGATGGGAGAAGGGACACCAAGAGCCCTGGTTGGTCCTAGCACAGCCTTGGGATAGAAGAGCAGGGGTTAGATGCAGGTTCCAAGGCAGCTGCTGAAATGTCGGGGGTCCCGAGGGGTATCTTCCCATTTGCAGAGGCCATCCCTCAACACAGGGCCCTGGAAACCTGGTATACATGAGCTGGGTGTCCCATGATGAGGGCTGATGACAGGGGAAGCAAGTCACCAAGGATGATCAGATGGACTCTGTTAGCACCTTCGCCACTACCTACCTCTTCCCAAACGAGACAACAGTCCCAGCCACCACACTGGGAGACAACCCCAAGCGAGGGCTGAGTAATGGTCACAGTCCCCAGAGCCAGGGGCTGCTAGGGGAAGGAGTGGAAGTGGCCATGGGTTTGCCAGGTTGGTGGGCAGGTAGCGGAAGTGGGCTGTGCCCTGCCCCCACATTTTTCTCCTTGTATGGTACCCAAGCGGCCTTGGGTGCCCTCCTCCCTGCCACGCCTGCCTCAGCAAACACATGTGGCACGTAGGCAGCGATGGCGGCAGCCATGGGGCAGTACCGCGGTGCCGCCGCCACAGGGACATTATCTCCTTCAGGAGCAGAGGGGCCGACAGCTGACCCACCTCACAGTGAGATCTTGGCTTTGCAGGGGCTTCTGGGGTGTCCTGCCTGCTCCACTGCAGCAGCTCACCCTTGGGTGGTGAGGCATGGGGTGGCCCTGCATGCCAGAGGCTGCGTCAGCAAAGGGCTGTTGCAGGAGCCGTTGGGAGCTGGCAGCCTGCCCGGTCAGAGCTGTTTGTGTTTGTGCAGGGATGTCATGTCTGACCTGTTCATGTCCCAGTGGCTCTTGGGCAACCTCCCTCCTGGGTAATCATTGACAAGGTTGGGAAGGTTGACAGGGGACCTCAAACAAAGCCAGGGAAACTTGAGTGCTGAGCTCAGGAGAAATATCCATGGCAATGTTTGGGGATGGGGTAAATCTGGCACAGAACTGCTCCCAGTATCACCCTCACTTAGTTTGTCTGCCAGCTCCCTGTCCCTTCCCCGGGGCACAGCCTGCAGGCAGTCCTGGGTGTAGGATGGCGGTGAGACATGGAGGGGCAGGATGGAGAGGTCGACCTTCCCTGGGGTGCAAATCAACCTGTGCCTCCTCTGGCTCTGCCTTCTTCCCAGACAGAGACAACCTCTCTGTGACTTGTGCCCCAGCAAAGTCCTCCCGGAGCATGGGCTCCCAGATTTCCCACGCTGATTGTCCAGGGGATTATGCTGCTTCTAATGATCAATTAAAGCAAATTGGCTGGGTCCCCCAGGCCCCTAAATCCTGGCTAATCCCTGGCACCTTATGCAGCTCCCATTGCTCATTCATTATGTGGCAGCCTCCGGGGAACAAGGCTGCTCTGAGCATGACTCTTCCTATGCGAAAGCTTCTGGGTCCCTTGGCTGTTTGTCTGGGTTCCAGAACTTTCTGTTTCTAATTGAGTTGTTTGTCCTGGTGCTGTTTGCTCTGAATGAAATCTCCCTTTCTTGGCAGGAATGAGGAAGTTCACTTTCTTGGGAACATTTCACTGCTTAGCAGCCTCCTTATCACCTCCAATAGATCCCATTAATCTTGCAGACTAGTCACGTTGGCTGCCACAGACAGGCAGAAGGAATCTCAGGTTGGTTGCATGTTGAGTGCCCTCTTTTCACACTTCGTCATGACCCAGTTGGTTTCCACCCCTCCAGCCCCTCTTGTTGCTGTCATTGTGCAGCCCTCACACACCATCTCCTTCCATCTCACTGCTCCACTAAGCTCAGCTCCTTGGGACTGCTCCATGTTGTTTCTACCTGGGAAGGTGAAATCCTTTTGCAGCCTTGCACCAGCAGCTCCCAGCAGCATCCCACTCTTTGGAAGCTTGTCCTGGCGCACAAAGCCACCTCACCACGGGGACAAAGCTATGGCTGTCCATGTGCTGACCCATAGCAGATGGCTCTTCTCTGGGTTGGCTGGAGACAGAGCAGCAGCCACTGCTGGCTTCCTGAAGCATGATACCCCTGTGGGACAGATGGACACAGCATCTTGGCAGACCACAGCATCTGACCAAGCTGAAGATATGGCCCACAGACCATGTCGGTGCTCAGGGCAGTTTTTTTCCCAATAGGAAAATTGATCCTGCAGTCCCTGGGCATGCAGGGAGGACACCTGAGGGCTGAGTGGAGGATGAACCCCTGCCTGCCCCCCTTCGGGTGTCCCCAGCAGACTCTGGTGTGGGGTGCCTCAGTGAGGTGCAGCCTGCACTGCACACTGGTGCTGCCTGCGGTCTCGCTGCCAGGCGACTGCCTGCTGTTTATTTCACTTCCTGACGCTGGTGAATGCCTGTCGTAGCTGTCAGGGCAAGGTGCTGAGGACTGCAAAACACTGAGGGACACGGTGTACCCAGCTGAGCACCCCTGCCTGTGGCCTCCACCCTGACACCAAGCTCTGTACCCACAGTGTGCAGACCCTGCCTGCCATGGCAGCTGGGACTATGTCTCTGGCAGGTCTCCATCCCACCAAGGCTGAGTGGTGACGAGGGGTGGCAGAGAACCCTGGAGGGAAACAGCAGAAATCCCTGATGGGGCTGTAGGCTGGCACTGCTGGGTGCCCTTGCAGCACCATAGCCAGGGCGGGTCCGGGTGGTTGTACAACGGTGTGGTACCTGTCAGGACAGCCTGTGCTGTGTTGGGAGGCACTGCTCGTACCTCACAGGTGCCAGTGCCTGTGGGCAGGCAGAGCTGGCAAAGGGTAGAGCTATGGCTTGCCAGCAGCTCTGCCAGAACCTGGTCCTGGCACACACACTCTAGAAACAGCTCACTTCTCCAGAGCCTGGCCTGAGCCTGGGGTCTGACCCTGGCTGCTGTGTGGTCCCTGGAGCCCCATCCTCAGCTGGTGACTGTCTGTAGGAGTACTGGGGTGTCACAGGGCCCTGTGCTGGGCATGTCCTCTTTATGGGGACATGAAACACTGCAGAGGCAAAACTGAGGCATGGAAGAAGGGCAGGTACTGCTGAACTGCAGGGCAGGAGGCAGAAGGGTCCAGCTCTGAGCATCATCCCAACCCTCAGGACCACCCAGACCCTCATGCAACCCCAAATGTGGGGCAGCCCCTCTGTTCACCCCCATCTGCATTGCTGCAGGGGGTCTTGGGGGACACGAGTTCCTGCATGCCCCAGTTTGTGGTTGGCTTAGCCTCAGGATGCATCTCTCCCCTCTCCTGTGCATTACCCAGCAGAGGAAAGGGTACCAGTGCCTACACAATGCCTGTGCATGTGTCCTCAGGGGGCTGCTGCAGGCAGTGCCCATGAAGCCCTTGCTGCCCCTGTGCAGGCTCCAGCTGTCCCTGTCTCCTGCCATGCAAGGATCCATGCCCAGTTTGGGCCTGGCGTGCTGCTCTCCAGTGGGAATCCCTGTTTTGGGAGCTTGGCTTTCCCTCTCCAAGGGGCCCCTGGGCCCGTGAGTAGTCCCAAGCAGCCTGAAGTGGGCTAACCTCAGCCTGGCCAAAGGCACTATCCGATGCAGATCCGCAGAGAGAGTTGGGCTCCGAGGGCTGCATGGAAAATCCCAGGCAGTGGTTTAACTGCGAGGCTCCCGCGGGGCTGGGCCGGGCTGGGACGCGGCGTTCAAGGAGCAGGGAGGGACACTTGCATAAGGCAGATGCCTTGGCTGCAGCAGAGCCTCCCCAGATGGGATGCAGTGGAGAGAGCAAGAGTGTGCAGAGCAGGAGGTGTCTACTCACATACACCTGACTCCTGTGGACCTCCAAACCCTCCTTCTTGCCCCCATGCCATTTCAGGCATCCTTCCAGGCAGCTGCTTGCACCATGGACACTGCACTGAGCATCAGCTACACAGGCACTCCCTGCCTCTGCAACAGAAAGTCCCACAACCTCTTTTCCCCATCTTGGCCCAGAGCTGAAACAGACTCTGGCTGGAAGTAGCCATGGAAGCTCAGTCCGGCAAGCGGTGGGGAGAGAAGAGGGATGTTCCTCATCCTATTCCACTTCCTCTCCCCATCCTCCTTCCATTTCCATCCGTATCCTTATTCCCATCTCACTTTACCCTCACTCTCATCCTCATCCTGCCCACATCTCCCATTCCATCCCCAACCCCATTCCATCCTCTTCTCCACCCTCATCATATGCCACCTCCATCTCCATCCTCACTTCCATCCTCTTCCACAACTTAGATGCAACCTGGCTCAAGGACATGGGACAAGAAGTAGGTACAAAACTTTATCCCACCACAATGCCACCTTTGCTGCCCCTGTGGGGGTCAGGGGTGCTGGCCAGTTTGGGCCTGGGGGCCGGCTGCATTACCCCGGCCTGGCAAGCACCACTCTGCTCAGCAGCAGCTCCCAGCTTCTCTGAACCCTCCGGCAAAACTCATTACATCTAGAGTGGCTGCGGAGATGGCCGCGGTGCAGCGTTAACCCTGCACTGCCCAGACGGCTGTTGTCACCGTCCCCACCACAGGGAGGTACTGAGCTTGGCTCACCCTAGGCAGCAGAGTGGTATGAACCCGGGGGAGCACAGCTCAGCCCCTGATGTGTCCCCAGGCCGAGCTCAGCTCAGCTTTCCTTTGTTTTAGGGTCTGGCTCTGCTTCCCCTTCTGCTGTCTGGGTTTGCCTCCTTATGCTTAGGGAGCACAGGGCTGTTAGAGAGGGCTGGGTGCCACCCCACTCAGGCATTCGCGCTGCATCAGGGGCTGACAGGGCAAAGAGCCAGAGTGCACTGCCAGGGAAGGGAGGGACCTTTATCTCATTCTGGGTGCTGCACAACCTGTACCCTTTCTTCAGAGCCTGTGGCATAGCAGAGGGGACATGGTGCAGGAAAAGGGACATCCTGTCCAGAAGGAGGTGGATGTACAGTCTGGGAAGGGTGTTTCCCGGCCTAGAAGGCCTGGGAAGGACACAGGGTGATGTAGAGGTGTTGGGAGACCTCCTCCAGCACTTAGAGATGGAAGACAGGACCCATGCATGCCAGAGGTGGGGGTGGCAGCCCCTTCTCTTGGCTGCCACATTGACAAGCTTGCTGGGTACCGAGCCCAAGGGTTCATCTTCCTCCCTTGCTGTTCCGAGAGGACCCCCAGGGCTGGGCTCAGCCTTGTGCAGCTCTGGTGGCATGTGCCAGCTGCAGGGAGGGGTTTCTGGCAGGACCGTCCTGTGCCATTGGCTGGCACTGTGTCACACCATGCTGTGGGACAGAGGAAGGCTCTGCCCACCCGTGGGAGGAAGCTGATCTGGAGCCAGAGGTTTTGCTGAATGGTTGTGATAAGTGGGATCTGCCTGGATGCCATGGCCTCTGCACAAAGGCAAGCAATGGTTATGGGGCAGGCAAGAAGGGGACAGAGGACTGGGAGAGGTGACAGACACAGCTCCAGTCTCCAATGGCCACCTCTACAGCCCCTTCAATGCAAGTGGGGTGATGTGTTACAGAGCTCATCATTGCAGCCCAAACCTTCCCTGGCCAAAGAGGCACAGAAGGACAGGCAGACAATTCCCAGCAGCCAAGAGCCCAGTGACACCCCCAGCACTCCCTACAGTGAAGTGGTCAGTGCACACACAAGTAGCATCCAGTTGTGGTGGGAAACAGCCCTTTCAGAGCAGCTACATCACCCCAGAGGCTAGCACCACTGGGGGTGTGCTGCATGTGTGCCCTCTGGCTTGCTGCCATCTCCATGGGTGCAAGGGATCTGCATGCAGATGGTACTGGGGTGCATGAACCTGTTTGGACCCAGCAGGGCAAGCAGCCACAGATAGTACTTGTATGCCCATGGTGTGTGCTGTGCCCCTGCACTGAAGCATCTGCAGCATGCAGCTGTGGTTGGGGGCAGCCCCAGGACAGGGAGGGGGTAGGAACCCCGTAACGGTTTCAAGTCCCCTAGGCCTGTGTTTTTTGTTTACCCAGCGTTTCCAAGGAGCCAAGGGCCTGGGCTCCCCAGCCCTGCTGTGACTCAGCCAGGCTGGGGCCCCATCACCCTCACTACAGCAGAAACACAAAGCAGAGCCACCTCCCTGACAAGCAGTTGTGTCCAGGAGAATGCTGCTGGGCTGGGGTTCTGCTCACACATCTGTCTCTCCTATTACCCACCAGCCTTTAGCCCTCATCCAACGGTCTCAAAGTAGAAGGTTTTTAATCTCTCCCACACACCCTGAGGGTACTCTACAAGCCCCCTGGGCAGCCTGTTCCAGGGTTCTGTCATCCTCACAGGGAAAAAATTCCTCCCCGTATTTACATGAAACTTTCTATGCCTCAGCTTCTGCTCATTGCCCCTTGTCCTGTCACTGGGCACCACCCAACAGAGTCGGGCTGTACATTAGAATAACATTAGGGCACCCTCAGCCCCATCCAGCACTGCCCAGGCCAGATGAGCCATCCTCTGATCCTCACCTTGTGGTTCAGTTTGTGAGAAATAACTGAACTGGAGGAAGAGCAGAGCTGGGGGCAGAGAGCCTGAGGAGAGCCTTCTCCCAGCTTGCTCCCCCAGCACACAGCCCTGGTCAGAGACAGGACACCTGGAACAAAGTCCTAGCAAGCCAGGGCACCTTTCACTGCCACACATCCAGCCCCTGGGAAGAAAAGTTCCTGCTCACATCCCCAGAACACCATCCTGGCCCAACCAGGGTGCTTTAGGGGGAGACTGACCCCCTTCAAAGGTAGGTTTGCCCAGCCCAGCACCAAGCAGGTTTGAGCTCAGTACCCCATTCTTCCCATCCCACTAGCCCCAGCCCCTCCCCTCACCCTAGCCACAGACACACAGCTTGGGGCTCATGGTTATATAAAAAGTAAAGTTTATTGCCATTTCTACCTAGATTTACACAACGGTGTCACCGCTTCTGACATCCTGTCACTTCCCAGAGACCTGGCTGGGGAAGGTAGGGAGCCCCAAGCGCAGGCTGGCTCGCTCCAGCCCAGGGACGTGGTGGCTTTGGTCAGGGTCAGTCTGGATCTTCCTGGTGCTGACACATGGCAGGCACGGTGATGCCAGCAAGGGGTGACTCTGTCCCCTCCTTCGTGCAACTTGCAGCGTCAGTCACCCAGTTACAGCCACTGGCTTCCAGTCCTGCCTCCAGGTCCCAAGCTGTACAGGTGGGCATGGCTGGCCCAGCACTGGGCACCACTCATGCGCATGTTTATACATAAATACAGCTGCAGAAGCTGCCCAAACGAACGAACAAAGCTTTCTCTCTTTGTAATCCCCACACTGATGTGTGTACAGCCGTGGCCTACACCATCACTGCCACCACCAGTGCCACTCAGGGTCAGGTGTAGGGCTGGCATGCTCCTGGGCAGGTAGGCAGCGGGACACATCTGCATCACTCACTAAACAACGGTCTTCCTCCAACATCAGGCTTTGCCAGAAAGAGACCCCCCCCGCAGAGTGCAGCAAAGGCACAGGGGCTTGGCATGTGCTCCTTCCAACCATGGATTCCCAGTAAGGTGCCAGGGTGCTGCAGATACCCAGGTTTTGGTAGAGCCTGGGATAGGCAGGCTATGGGTTTACTCCTGGCACACGGTGTGTGGTTGGATAGGGAAGGGTCGGCTGCCCACGTCTCCCTGGCAGAAGAGCATCCTCGTGCAGGAGACGGCCGCTGGCTCTGCTGGCTGGCCAGGCTCCCCCGGGGGGCACGGCTCAGCGCCGGGTTCTGGCAGTCCTTCGTGTGAGATGAAGGCGGAAACGATTTTGCAGGAGATTAAGTAGAAAGAGTTCTGTGGCTCTGCCCACCCCGAGGACAGAGCCACCTTACACCGCAGAGCCCCTGGAGTGCTGGGCCGGGGCAGCCACCCCGGGGCTCTGCTCCTCCGGGCACAGGACCTCCGCAGGGAGCCGAGACTGGAACTTCTCCAGCTGCTCAGGGCTGGCCAGGGTCTTCAGGAGGCTGTTCTCACGCTCGAGCTGGGAGTTTTTCTCCAACAGTTCTTTAATCTGCTCTTTGAGGACCTCTACCTCCTCCCGCACTGCATACATCAGGTGATTTTTCACTAGGTCCTGCAAAAGCCACGGAAGCGATCGATTACTTCAGAGTTACACCCTGAGGGTTGCTTCCATTCTCCCGCCACTTTTCCCAAAGGCTGCTCGTCCCCCTATCCCGGCCAGGACTGGATGCTCACCCACTGCAGCCTCCACCCAAATCGGCACCCAGGTCTCCCATTCTGCTGCATCTGCAAGCACTCTCCAGGCCTCCAGATGGGGATTTGGGAGCCTGCAGGTCCTCATCACCCCTGGGACCTGGCTTGGTCACCCCCATCGCTTAAGGGTCCTCAGACTCCACCCGCCCCGCAGCTCCCTGCGCACTGCGGCGCTGCCGGAGCCCGGCCAGCTGCGGCAGGCAGACAAAGGAGCTGCTCTGCCTAGCGATCGGCTTCGAAATGGGGACCCTTACTCCGGGCGCAGCACCCACACAGGGAGCGGGGACCTCGCCCCGAGCCGGGCAGAATTCCCGAGGGGGTGAGGAACAGGGGTGCGGCGGGGCAGCAGCTCACCATTGCCTGCTCGATCTTGTTGTCGATGGCCACCACGCTGGCTCCGGAAGCGCTGGAAAAGAGCGGAGGGGCAGACGTCAGCAGGGAGCCTCGACTACCCCCTTCCCGCGGATCCGTGCACCGTAACTCCTCCACCCCTTGCTGCGACGCGCCGAAGCACCCCCTCACGCGGGTCACGGCACCAGGAGCCCCTCCTGCGGAGCTACGATTCACCACGACCCGACATCACCCCCCCCTCCGCCAACCCCAACGCTCGACTCAGAACGGAAAGCGGGGGGGGCGAGAGCGGCCAGTATCAGGGCTGTCCCTACCTATTGTCGAGCTTCACGGAGACCACGTCCCCCCCGAGCAGGGAGGAGAAAAAGGAGATGGAGAAGTTGTGGAGCTGATAGACAGCCACCTCCATGGGAGATTGGTACATGCCGGTGCTCATGGCTACGACTGCAGAGACGAACACGACGAGACAGAGACGAACGCACTGCAGCGAGCTCTGCACCGCCCCCGCTTATATTCGTGGTGCCCGCCCCAGCGGGCGGGGCCAACGGGCCCGGGTCCGCCTGTAGCCCCACAGCGCCGCTCCCGGGTCCCCTGCCCCCCGGTACTGCACCCTGCACTTCTGCCTCCGGTGCTGCACCCCAGTACTGCACCGTGCACCCCTACACAGCACCCCTGCACGCCTACCACACGGTACTGCGTCTCTGCGCTGCATCGTGCACCCTTGCAGAGTGCACCCCTGCACCCAGGCGCTGCACCCTTGCGTTCCGCTGCAGCACCTCAGCACAGCACAGCCCCTTCCCAGTACGGGGCCCTTACCCTCCCAGCACTGTGTCCTCACCGCTCTACGCTCCTCATTTGTACACCCACTCCTGCACCCCTCATCTGCAACCAGAGCCCTGGTACCCCACCAGCCCCTGGAACTCCCTGGCACCCACCCTGCCACCCCCATTCCTTAGCACCCCTTTCCTGTGATGGAGGTGCAGCTGTGCGGGGCATCTGTCTGGGGTCTGTGATGACAAGGAAACACACTCTGTATTTTGTGGTGCACGCCTGTAGGTGCCCGCACAGCAGGGCCCTGGGGGTGGTGGTGTGCAGGAGGGCA
>VWYK01037746.1:0-12515 GCA_013399775.1 Semnornis frantzii | reverse complement strand
TCCGAAGGCGCTGGGGCTTATCGGGGGTACGCGGGGTGCACAGTCGGGAACGGCGTTCCTGTGTGTGCACACGGGTGTGCAAGTGCTGAAGTGGCACCCGGTCTGACACCACACCCGCAGAGCCATTTTTGCCATCTCCTCTATCCGAGGTCCCTCAGAATACCTTCAGCAACACGAGGGAGCATGAGGCTGGCATTCCCCCCAGGGTGATGCTCCCCTTGTGCTTGTCTGCCTGCTCTTGGCTACTCTGCCAACCCCATGCTTATCTCTGCCTTCTGGACCTGCACCCAGTCCTGCACCCAGTCTTGCACCCAGTCCTGAACCTGGAACTGGACCCAGACCTGGACCTGGGGGGACTTTGCCTAGTGTCCGGGTGGGCATTTTGCTGCCACCGACCCTGTGGGCTTGTCCTTGGCAAGCTATGATGGAAGCTGAAGCTGAGGAACACTCTGCATGAACCTGTGCTACAGTGCAGCATCCTCAGTACTGGCAGGAGTGCCTCACCCCAGAGATGCTGCAGAGGACCCCAAATTGCCAGTCCAAAGATGTTAAAAGTGTACATCACTTGGCTGGAGTGTGCCAGCACAAGATGTGACTCAAAAAGCCCAAATCGGCAGGTGTGTCACAGTGCTCCCTCCTTGGGGAACGGGCTGAGGGTGGGCAGAGGGGCATTTTGCTGTCAGAAAGGGAAACTGAGGCACAGTGCAGCATGGCTTCTGCTAAGAGCACGACCTCACCAGCTTGCTCCCCAGAAAACTGCCTCCTACTGAGGGCAGGATGAGGTCCAGCATCCATAGTGGCAAAAGACACAGGCACCTCATGTGGGACCCTGTCCTGCCTGTGAACCATAGCTGGGCATGTGTAGGTGCCCTGAGGCACCCAGGTTTGATGTGGGGATGCGAGACACCATCATCTCCCTGGTAGGGCAGTTTCCCATGAGAGGGCTGCTTCTCCCCAGAAGGACATGTGTGGTACCCGTTTGTCCCTCCCCTGTGGGGGGATGATGCACATTGCCCTGTGCCAGCATTAGCCTAACACATGCAGGGAGCCTGGTGCTGCAACAGAGCTGGCAGAGACTTGTTCCCCCAGTCCCAGGGCTGGTACATGTCACCCAACCCTACCCATGCCAGAACCTACTTACCAGTCCCTCCTCCTGAAGAGGCTTGGGGAGTATGGTGGCTGGAAGGCCATGCTGATACCCTCGACCCGGCTCCAGAACCTCTGCTCCCTGGCCGCAGTGCCAGTTCTGCCCACAGCCGTGCGTCCCTGGCCAGCTGGGTGGCAGGGACAGCCTGGGTGCCGGCCGCATCCCAGGGCTGTAGGCACGGGGTAAACACGCCGGTGGATGACCTCAGCTACACTCAATTGGCCCTTTCAGGGGCCAGTGTGCCACCCTGAACCACGCGAGTGCTGAGCAGGGAGCAGGGAGCGGGCAGCTGTGCCCCTCCATGGGCAGATAAAAGATGCCCTGTGTATGCTTGTTTCCAGGGTGGCTGGCGGTGGGTGGGGTGGCAGCCCCCAGGACAGGGGGCACAGCTCTGTCCCTTTGTCTGGGACAAGCTCAGGCCACCCACCCTAGGGGGTTCTGTGGGTGTTTCCTGTTGCAGCTCCAGAAAGGTTCCCTGTCTCCCTGTGGAGGTGGCAGAAGAGGAGGAGAGAAGTATTTTCATTCCCATGGTTGGCTCCACCACCACTTGTGCCACCTTCTGTCTCCTGCAGAGAGGTAGGTGGTCAGCAGCAGGGAGAAAAGGTGTGTAGGCTCCAGCCCTGGCAGCTGTGCCTCAGTTTCCCCACGCCCCCATCTACCATGCTATGGCATTCCCAGGCCGGGCACAGCCCCTTTCCTAAAGGAAAGTCCAAAGTTACGAGTGCCAGGGACCGTGTGTTCCAGGATGGGCAGATGGAGCCTGGCTGGTGGCCCTTGCCCCATGGCTCTGGGGTCCTGGGCCCTGCCCAGCTCCCTTCCCATGCATTGAGGGCTGGGGAGCAGCTGGTGGGTTCCACAGGTGCTGGAGTGGTGCAGGGAGGTGCAGCAGGAAGAAATTGCTTCAGCTTTGCCACCTCCGACATTTCTTCCATAGTGACAAGGCCATGCAAAAACAAACACCAGCAAGCTACCTGCCAGCCTGCCACCTCTCCTGAGGTCTTGCCCAGCCCTGCCCATGCCACCACTGCCTGGGAATGGGCTGAGAAGGATGGTCACTTGCCCCGAGACCCCCAAGGGAAGGACACCTCTCAAGGGTGGAAGTGCAGAAGGCTCTGTTTTCTCTTTCCTTCCCAGCTCGTAAGGAATGAGGAATCTCACGGCAGGCGGCACAGCACGCTGGGTGTGGGGCACAACCTTGGCAGGGGTGCAGCTCACCCCACTGCATCCCGCCACTCCCACACACCCCGGGGGTCTGGCTTCTGCTGCAGAAACCTCTGGGTGCAAGCAGAGGCACACGTCGGCCCTGCACACATGCACACACACGTGTGAGCCCTGCACGCATGGGCACACCCCCAACGCCGGCACGCCCACGCCCCTCGCAGGCTCATGTGCGTTTCACATGGACAGGCACGCTGCTCGCAGGAGGCTGCACACCCTGCATGCACACAGCACACAGGCATGCACCCTGTGTGCACAGGCACCCATGCCGACATGGACACCACGCTGTGTGCAGGCGGGTACACATCCTGCATGCCCACAGCTGTGCACCCTGCATGCATACCCAGCAAACAGCCTCCCCCCGCCTGCACTGCCCTGACTCAGCGCCGCAGCCGCACGCTCCTGCCTGCACGCATGCTGTGGGAGCTGTGGTGTGTAGGGGGGCACTTCTGCCCCATGGGGCGTCCATGCTGCAGCCCGACTAGCACCTCAGGGGTGGGTGCAGTAGTTCACGGCACACTGCTGGGTCCCCGCTTCACTTTCAGCTCTCCCCATGGACCTGTTCCGGAGCCTGTGGGCTGTCCAAAGGCCTCCCGCAGCAGCAGACTCTGCAGGCGGCTCCAGCTGCGCCTTGAGTCGTGGGGGAGCCCTTTCCCAGCCCCCCACAGTCTGCCCTGCAGGACTGCTGGCCCCATTCCAGCAGGCATCCGCTTCCTCTCCCATTGCCCCACTGCTGCTCCTCAGGGGCTGGCAGCAGCAGAGCAGGCTGGTCTGTGCTTGCTGTTTCTCTTCCTAAAGAGCCGGGGCCATGGACTCACCAGAGGCCATGGTGATGGACAGGTTGGTGAGAGGGGCCAGGGTGTGAGCCAGTGGCCAGTGTGAGCAGAGGCCTGTGACACAGCAGCTCCTGCCTCGTGTAGCCACAGGAGGTTCACTAGGCAGGGCCCTGGCTGGGGCTTGTGGTTATTTTGGGAACAGTTACAGTGATGCAGGGTAATTGTGACACTAATTGTTGTGCTCTCTGGAGAAAAAATACTCCGTGGCTGTCATTGAGCAGCTTGGAGAGATGCTGGTATTAGCCATTTGTTGCTGCTATCCCCAGCAATGGCCCTGCAGGATACCCCAAAGCTGCCAGCAGCCCCCCAGCCAGCCCACACACAATGTGTGCACCAGCCCAGGAGGTGCCATCCTGACATTTAATGACACTGCCCTCCTCTGCAACAGGACACGGAGGCATGAAGCCATCTGGGCTGCAGACCCCTCAAGGCTCAGCCTGGCAGGAGTGTGGGACAGCAGGGAGCAGGATGATGGGATCATCTCTCTCCTCTCCTGGCACCACACATCGGCACCATGTTGTGGCTCAAGGGACATGGCCCTGTCCCCATGGCCCCAGGGACAAGACATGCTGTCACATCGAGTGTCCTGCACTGAGCCTGTGCCAGGCATCGCAGTGCCACATGCTTGCAGGATGCCCTTGGCCTGTCAGCTGCTTGGGACTGGAGGATGAATGCTACAGGAGCAATCCTGGTCCTCAGCCTCTGCTGTTCCCTAGCTCCAGGCTGCTCCCACTGCTCCATGGCAGCGTTCTTGGCTTGCTCTCTCCCAAGGACTCTGCTCAATGGGAGGAAGGCCCTTCAGAGGGTCTGAGGCGTGGGAAATGTTTATTGCCTGGCCTCAGAGAGCAATGCAGGAAAGGCACAGAGCCAAGGCTGCCCAGGCTGCTCCACAAAGCCAGAGCTCCAGCTCAAAGGGTCAGAGCAGAGCAGGAGAGGAAAGCCACTGCTTGCAAACACACAGCTAAGAAAACTCTGCCTTACACAGACAGAAGTCCTGCAGTCACTTCTGTGCTGGCCAAGGGGACTGGCAAACCCAGCACCAGTGCCAACCGTGCCCAGCAGGAGCTGACGAAGGAGTGCTGGGGACATTGTTGATGTTTGGGACATGTGGCACCCCATGGAGGGAAGGGCTGAGTAGGGGGCAACTCTGCAAAGTTCCCAGTTCTTCCCCAGAGCCCTATCCTGGAGCTGGGGAGGGAGAGGTAATGCCAGGGGACTTCCCATGAGCAGCTGTGTGGTGATCCCACCAACATCCCAAACCAGGCCTGGGAGCCCTGCAGCGCAGGCATGGGGCTGATGCCCCAGTCCCAAGTGCTATGGGGACCAGAGCTGCTGGAGCACACCCAGTGGCCATCTCTTGGTTCCCTCATCCTGGAGATGTCCCAGCCAAACTGCTCACTGCAGGCTTGGCACATCCCCCAGCTCAGATGGTGCCTTCCAGGGACCTATAGCAGGTCCATGAAACCAGAAGGGATATGAGGACCTGGTTCATGCCCATCAAAGACTTGAAAGGCTCATAAATCCCTCAACCCAGGGCATGTGCTTCTGCAGAGCAGAGGGCAACTCCTCCTGGGTATCAGAGCCCAGGCTGGTCTGCAAGCCCCTGCTTGCAGAGCTAGTGCTGCTGGCGTTGCTAGAGCCAGTGCCAAGGCTTGGGGACACCAGAGCTGCAGTGAGAGCTGAGCAGGGCACTCAGGGCTCCTGCCATGCTGGGGAAGCCCAGGGAGGGTTTGCTGTCAGGGAAGGATGAGGGGGAACCTCTCATCCCCTGCCTTTAACTGCTGATGGAAGCAGAGCCAACTCCTGTGGGCTGTGGGCAGGGGACATGTCCCCCCCGCTGGGCAAGCAGGGCACGGGCAGGGATTGTGGTGGGGGGATCTCTGCAACCTGTTGGGCTGGCGGTGGCGGGGGGAAGCTGGCAGGCTCCCTCGTCCAGCTGTTGGGCTGCCTGCTTCCTCTGATAAAGGTACTTGGCTGTACTCCCAGTTCTGTGCTTTCTGGCGTGCGAGTGCACACCCCAGCGCTGGCCTGCTGAGAGTTGCAGTTTTGCTCTAACTTTGCCACTGCCCCCCCCCTCCTCTCGTGTCCCCCAGCCAGTGCACCCCAGGAGCAGCTGCCCCCCCACCCAACAGCAGAGTCAGGAGGGGAGCTCAGCGATGACTCTGCTCCAGCAGAGCTGCCCCTGCCACACTGTACACAGGAAGCCCCCAAAGCCATGGCTCCCCTCCGGCATGCTGGGGCAGGAGGGGACGAGGAAAAAGGGCTGCTGCTAGCCAGCCCAGCCTCCTGCCTTCCACGTTACCACCAGCCTCATGCTGCTGCCCCTGAGGGTGCCCTGCCAGGAGCCCTGCAGCAAACCTCAGCACCCCACTGCTCTACGGTTCCCACTCGGCACGCCATGGTTCCACAATGCCAGGGGAAGGGTGACAAGTATGGCACAGCCCAGCAAAAGTCCCTGTGGTGTGCCCACCAGTGTTGTGTTTTGGCCAGTCCCCGGCCATGCTCCTTGTTGCCTGTGTGCCAGGTCAGGGATGCCCGGCCCCTGGAGGTGGATGGACAGAACCCACAGCAGAGTCTTCACTCGCAAATCAGTCCACAGAGGAATCATTTCACACCCATGGGCTGTGTGGGGTGGAGTTCTGCAAGGGAATTCCATGTTATCACCTCCCTTGGTTAGCCCTGCCCTGCCCCGCAGGGCTCTTGCCAGCCCTGACTGGCAGCTTCAGGCCTGTCCTCGCTTCATAACCCATGGTATCATCTTGGACAACCTGCCCTGGATCACCCCCAGCTCCTGCCCTCCTCTGGTCCAGTTTCAGGAAAGCAGAGCAGAGGTAGTTGTGATGCTGGAGGGACCTCTTACACCACCAGGTGCCCTTGAACTCCTGAGTGAATGGATAGGCGATTGCCAGCCTGGGCTCTGCCCTCCCCAAGCCCCTCACATGCACAGTTGGCATTTTGGAGATCCCCAGCCTGAGAGAGGAACCCCAAAGCAGGGCCTCCATGATGCACCCAGAGCGATGCCAGGCCACTCGGCAGGCAGGAGCGGGTGCTCTGCAGCCATGTTCGGCACTGGCAGCAGCTGCCCTGCGGCGTGCGGGAGTGCCCGGCGTGCTAATTGGCAGCCGGCTCGTTATATAATGAGAGAGGCTGGGGAGCTGCGAGAGCAGTTCCTCGCACCCCTGCAGCCCAAGCTGCTCTTCCTGCCTGGAGCACTCCGCATCCAAGGGAACCGCTGAGCTCTCCATGTCCTCCCCAGAGGTGCCCAAGCCTGGCAGTCTCTGCCTGGCCCAGAGGGGGATGCTTGGAGGCGGTCCCAGCACCCCCTCAGCACCCCTTCACCCGGAGGGGTGTGAGGACAGACAGGTCTCGGGGGTGGTGAGGAGCGGGAGAGGAGCAGAGCGGAGCCAGGCAGCTCGCAGGGGTCAGGCGAGGACGCGTCGGGGCTGCGCGGGTNCCCGTCCCCCCAGCCCCCGCTGACATTTCGGAACAATAACAACGTTAAAGACAATGAGCAGGACGTGTACCTGCAGTGCTGCCGTGACTCGGTGTGCGCCCAGCCTCGGCTGCCAGTGGGCACCTTGGGGTGCCAGCCCTTGGGGACAACCTGAGACCATCTCCTGCCTTCAAACAGCCAGGGCAGTCCTGCTCAGTGCCATGTTGGACGGATCACTGTCAGGACGAGGTGTCCCCAGAGCACCGAGAGACACCGAGAGACCATCCAGTGTCTCTCGGTGCCATGGGGACACCTCGTCCTGCCCTATGGCATTGGCCACCCCTGGGCAGGGCTGCAGCTGCAGCTGAAGCCCCCTCAACTATGTATGTATATATTATATATAACTCTTGTCTCAGGCTGACAAGCTCATGTCCCCAAGCCAGCAACGTGCAGAACCTGGATAAATTTAACTCAGAGCTCATCACCAAAGTGTGACTTTTGAACAGGTTGCTGCCTTTAATGCCCCCACCTCCAGACCTCACTCCCTATAGCTTGGGGGTATCCTCTGCCCTCTGTGAACAGGCTGTCAGTCCCTTCCCAAGAGCAGGGACCTGCCTGGACCCTCCCTCACTTTGACAGACATCTTGCAGTGCACATACAGATGCCCTGGTCACAGTGCCCCAATGCCCTTTGTCCCACACAGGCCATGGTGTGCCAAGTATCAGCACCAAGGACCACCCCAGAGGCACAGAGTGCCCACAAAGACATTGCCCACTGCACCTATGCCCATACCTTGTGCCCAATGGGAGCTGAGATGCCAGCCAGGCTGTAAAAAACTTCCCTTGTGTGGCAGCCCCAGTCTCAACTGAACCCCAAACTCAGCAGTGCCAGTCTCAGCATTATCCAGCATCAGCCCATAGATCCCCAAAGAACTGAGAGGCATGATGCTGGGAGCGGGGACCCTGCTTCAGCTCTGACCTCTCCCACATCTAAAGTTCAATCTCTGAAATAAATCTCAGCCAGCATTTTCCCCTGAGGCTGTGCTGCTGTCCCTGCCCTGTCCTTGGGACCCCTACGCCCGTCCTGCTTGGAGCTGGGTGCGTGCCCTGGCACACAGACAGCATCTGAGCACCCACAGGAGGCTGAGGTGACAGATTTCTGGGCAGCTGACATTGGCATCAGTTGTGCCAGACCTCCTTGGCCATAACCTTGGTGTCTGGGGCAAATCGTTTCATCTGGAGGGGCTGAGCAAGGCTGTTCTGCACTCCAGGGCACTGGGTCTCACAGAAACTGTCAGGGACAGGCATGGTGCTGCCAGGGACAGGAATAGTTCTGCCAGCCCTGCTGAGCGTGGTGTGGCACGGCTGAGCCCAGTACTGCTGGGCTGCCCCATCCAGAAGCCCCTGGTCTGTGACTATATCACCCTGGAGCCTGCTGGGTCATGGGACGGGGGTCCCAGGGTGGCAGGATGTCCACGACGAAAGCGAGGGTGGGCACAGCATACTGGCTGCCTGGGCCCTTCCAGGCAGTGGGAGCATTTGGGCAGGCCAAAGGCAGCTGCTACCCAGAGCCAAGGCTGTTCCCAGCATTGCCGGCCCGCGGCTGGGCAATCCCCCGTGGCTGGGCAAACCCTGTGGCAGGGCACGGGCTCGGCCATGTGCAGCCCTGTTCTATGAGACCACAGCAGACAAACACCGGCGCTGAGCGTGGAGGGTGGCTGTGCCAGCCCCCTGCCCGGGCACCCTGCCCCATGGCAGACTCTGACCTCACACCCACGCCCCTCTCATGCTCACGCTGTTCCCCACAGCCCCTCTCTGTCAATGATGCCTTGTGCCCCTGCCCACTCGCCTGCAGGAATGCGCTCCCTGGGTGCCCTTTAGGCGCTAGTCCCCAGCTCCTCCTCCCACATCACAAAGTGACACCTGACAGATGGGAACAAATGGTGCCATGCTACAGATGCCAGCCTGGCACCACTGCCTGGGCAGCTCTTGCTCACCAGCATGACTTTATGGTGGGAAGATGGTGCTGCCTGGTGTCTCCCATCCTAGCTCACCCCTCCCCAGATTCTTGGTGCAGGGTAGCACCTTCTGGTCTCCCTGCAGTTTCCTTGGCTGGCCCAGGACCTGAGGAAGCTGGTGCTGGCCCCCTTCAGGGCTTGTACCAAAAGATGGGTCATTGCCCACTCTGCTTGGCAGAGCAGCAGGTCCCACAGTGCCCAAAGAGGGTCCAGCTCAGCAGAGATATCCTCTCACTGCCTGGACCAAGATGTGGCACAGGCTGGCCAGGCTGCCAGATGTGATCTAGCAGAAGCTGGGCAATGAGAGCTGGCACAGACAGGTTGATGTGGGTGAGCAGGTTGGCACATATCTTCTATCCCCACCCCAGAGCCAGGCGGGGCCCTGCTTCAATCGCATGCCGGTAAGCACCTGGGAGGGTGTTGTTCTCCCCACCTCCCACACCACCAGCTCCTCTCAGCCCTATGGCACCAGGAAAGGTGTCACACAGTCATGGGGCTGCTCTCCCCAGCCCACGCTTGGTCAGGCTACACCAGGGCTTGGGATGAACAATCTTGGGGTAGTGCTGCTGTTCTGTGGGGACCTCTCAGCCCACCATGCCGGCATCTGCAGGGAGGAGGGGTGTCAGTGTGGTAATAGCTGGCCTCCCTGTACCTGGTGTTTCTGTGCCAGCTTGGTGTCCCTGGAGAGCAGTTCATGATGCCCCATGAGGGGGCATGGAGGGGAGAAGCCCTTTTTGAAGATAACCCCACAAGTCTCAGAGCAGGAGGGTCTTCTAAGGAGCATCATCCCTGCAGGCACCTAGTCTGGAGCATCCCTAACCTGTGCATCCCATGAAGCATCCCTGCAGAGTGCAGAGATCCTGGCACCACACATCCAGGGAACCCCCCATGCGGGCTGGAAATGTTGTATGTGGGCTACCTGAGACCCCTACCACTGATCTGACCCTGACCCTCAGAGTCCAGGGCTTGATCCGTCATGGGCTGAACTGTCTCCAGCAGCCCTAGAACCAGACCTGGGCTCCAGATGCAGCTGCTTGGTCCTCCAATGCTGTGCACGAGTGTGTGCATCCATGGAACCTCCCTGTCCTCCTGTGCCAGTCTAGGAGCACATCAGCTAAAAAAAGGGGCACAAACCTGTTTGAGTTCCCTAGTGCCAGCAGCAAGGGTGCTCTTGTCAAGCTTGTTATCGAGGTGTTCCTCTGGCACCCACAATTCCCTGCTTTACATGCTATCACTTCTTGGGTATCTTGGCTCATTCCCCAGAAGGAGAAAGTTCAGGCTGGAGCAAAACAGCAGCAAACACAGGTGTGGGCACACCTACCTGCAGCACCCAGGGCTGTGCTGTGCCACCCAAGGGTGAAAGGAATCACCTAAGCGGTTTCCAAACCAGGTTGGCAGTAGGGTGCCTGGAAGCAGGGTGTGATGGAGGAGCCCCACAGCTTCACACCATGCTGTGGCACAGCCTGTTGTAAAAGGGAATGTCTGGAGCCTCTCCAGATACAACACACACCAGGGCATGGAGGTGGACACCAGGCATGGGCACTGTAGCACCAAGGGGCACAGATGAAGAGAAACCTTGGTCCCCTGGCACTGCTGCTTCCTCCCTACTTCATCAGACCCAATTGATGCTCACCAGGATCTGTGGGTCCTTCTCCTGGGGAGACTGGCATGAAAGCAGCAAATGTTTCCCACATCACCTGTCTCTCACTCATGGGCACTGCCACCACCTTGGCAGACAAACAGCCCAGATGCTTGGCTTTGACACCCGGCTCTAGCAGCTTATGCTAGGGATGATGTCTTGCTTCCCCTCTCCACCCGTGATGCCAACAGGCTGCAGCCTCACGGAGCAAAGTCTCTTGCTGCCATTTCTCTCCCGGCTGGGTGGCTTCGCTGCTCGCTGCACTGCCAGGAGCCGGGTGCCCTGGCGAGCGTCCCAGCTCCTCCTTTCCCACCTGAGCGGCAGCCTGGCGTTATGTAAGCGCAGGGAGAGCCTTCTGCCGAGGCCAGCTCCGAGGAGCAGCCTGCCTGGCTCTGCTCGGCTCGGCTCAGCGTGAGACGCTGGCTGGGCGCGGAGGCGGGCACGCACCGCCCGGCGGGCTCACACGCGTGGGGCAGCCACGTGTGAGCCCACCCGCCTGCTGCACCAGGCAGGGCAGCGAAGATGGCTCTGACGCCGGTGCATGGCCGCGGGTCACACCTGCAGGTGCACAGAGAGGGGATGGGGAGGTGTCTGCCAGCTTGTGGGTGCTGCCTTCACCCACCCACAACGCGCGAACAAGCCCCGGAGCTGCCGCCTGTCCTGCCAGTCGCACAAATGCTTGCCATGCATGCACTGATGGACCACATGGGGATGCGTCTCGCCTGCCGAAGCCACAGGCGGCTACCTGCTACCACCCTGCACAACCCCTGGTCCAGCTCAGAGCTCCCAAGGACGGGAGGAAGACCCGCAGACCTGCAGCATCAACTGCTCCCTGCTGTCTCACAAGTGCTTCCAGGGTAGCTGGACACCAGCACCAGCCCCATCAAAGAGCCAGAGGGGCCAGTGCAGGACCAGAGACAGCTCTGTCTCCTCAAAACCCTGGGGTCCACCTCGTCAGAGCTGGGAATCCTGCAGGGTGGCAGCCGCAGGGGCCCCTGTCCAGCAACATCTGCCTGCAATGCCAGTGTAGGGGAGCAGGGTGGGACCCTATGCTCCTGCCTGCTCCAACCTGGACAGGGTATAGCCCAAGGAGATGGCATCAGCCCCGAGCATTTCCCACTGCAGCCTCCACAAGACTCAGGGAGCGACTCGGTCAGGGGCACTGCCACTTTCCAGGGACGGGAATGACACCAGGCCAAGTCTGTCTCCCCTCCACAGAGAGACAGGGAAGCTGCTGAAAGTGCAGGACCTGGCAGCAGGGCTCTCAAGCTCCCTACCCAGTTTATCACAAACTCTGAAGGTAGCTTTCGAGGCAGCACAACGGTTTTCCCCGTGATGAGCTGCCTCTCTCCACACAGGACTAAGAGGACGATGCCCATTTGATACTGGGCACTGTCCATGCCCCCGCAGGCTATGTCTGTGTGGGTAAGACGTAGCCAGGGAGATGAGCACGGAGTCCTGGGGTCAAGACACGCAGCTGTAGGCTGTTGTCACTGCCCGGACAGACACGCAGGCTGTTGTCACTACCCGGACAGACGCAGGGCACCGACAGAGGGGCACCCCTGGCCATCACAAGGCAGAGCCATCCGGACCGGGGAATGGGGCTGGCACCACCCACAGTGGGCAGACTAAGCTTCCTGCCACACGCGGCTGATCATGCTTCTCCCCACCTAGAAACCCCCAGCACTGCAACCCTACCCAGCTCCAGGGTCAGACGGGTCCCCCCTGCCCAGGGTCAGACGGGTGCTGCTTCCCCTGCCAGCCCCGGTGGCTGTGATCCGCACGTCTCGCCCGCACACTGCCAGCTCCCGAGCACGCAGCCACCCCGGGTCTGGCTCCAGAGGCACCCAGCCCACGGGCAGCCCCTCTGCATGCGTGGGCGACACCCACCTGTGGAAGAGCAGGAGGATGGAGAGGAGGGTCTGGTCGATGTTCCTGTTGCAGATGCCCTGGTTGAAGAGGTAGCAGGGGTCCCGCACGACTGGCTCCAGCGAGTCCTGGCGCATGATGGAGCTCAGCTTGTCGGTGTTGAGGTTCTTGCGGACCAGCTGCTCCTGCAGCTGCCGGAAGCTGCTGACGGTGGGGCTGCCCAGGTTGTTGTTCTCTCCCCCGGCCCCCTCCTCCAGCCCGCTTCGGTTGGCCAGGTCCAGGCAGCAGCTGCAGCAGTCCAGCCCCACGGGCGACCGGCACTCCTCCGGGGGCGACGAGGACATCCCGGGACCCCC
>VWYK01037732.1:0-11755 GCA_013399775.1 Semnornis frantzii | reverse complement strand
TGGGCAGAAGGCTTCCAGGTGCAGGCAGGATGTCTTGCAATGTCACGCCGGCTATGCAGGCCAAATGCGTGGAGGTATAAGAGGCAGTAGGCACAGACACACCTTGTAATGGCAAATGGCAAAGGCGTCTGTGCTCCCTGCTGATCTCCCTTTTATCCAATACAGCCCGAGACCAATGTGCCTTTGGACACAGGATAGCCAATGAAATGGCAGTTACTCAAGATTTGGCCATATTGGGTGAAGCCATAGGTTTGCTTTACCCTTCTTTGGGCAGAACACAGCCTTGCACAAGGCAACTGTGTGCACCTTGTTTACAGTAGGGTCTGGGCAGGCCACAGACCCCAGACATAGTGGTTCCAGGCTCTTTGTCCCTTTTCCCTGCGGTTGCTCTCCCCAAAACAGTAGGAGGGAGAGCAGAAAAACATGCCTGGGCAAGCCAGGAGGTGGTACAAGCCCAGTTTGGCCTGCCTAGGCCTACCACAACATGGTCCAAAAGATCTAGCTCAAAAATGTAACAGCTATGCTAGACAGACTGGCAAACTTTCCAGGAGAAGACAAAAGTAGCACAAGAGTAGTAATAGAACATATGTTGAAAACGGTTTTGAAAATACTGCAAGAAAATAAAAATCATGTTTTTAAGAAAGCAAAGAGTTGGGAAACTTCTGATAAGTAGAGAAAAAGAACTTCAGAAGGTCTTTTTGAAGAAAAATATTGTGATTCAGAAGGGTTTAGCCATGATAACAAAGCACTTCTAGTTCTTTAAAAAAATCCGTGTGAAATTAAAAGGCATAAATCTCTACTTCCTGCACAAGGAAAAGACAACATCTGACTAGAAATTGGAACTAGGCCCTCTCCCAACCTGTTTCCAATGTCACTAAGTTGCACACAAAGCGGCGAAGCTTTTTTGTGCTTGTTTCCTACAAAATCCTTTGTTTGTTTGTTCCTATAAAATCCTTACAAACACAGTCCCTATAAGGATGGCAATTAAACAAAAGCAGCTCTAAGTAACTGATATAAAGAGTTCGATGAAACAGAATCTAATATAACTTTTTAGGAGTAAATACGTATCACAGGAACGTAATAAGCATCAATGCAACTTATTGTCTAAAGCAAAATGGTGTAAAATGCTAAGATAGGTAGGCAGGTAGGGAATTAACACTTCAATATTTTTTATTCATTTGCTCCAACTGTACAAAGAAAATAAGCTTTATGTAAAGTAAAATCTAGCAACCTACACATCAAGGTATACCTTCTGCTCACATCTGCATACCTACAATTACATTAGGTGGTCTCATTTTAAGAAAAGTACTAAATACTCGACAATTCCTACTTTGCTTAATCATTACAACAATAATTCAGTTCAGTTGCAATTGGAAACCTGACTCTATTATTCTTCCATTTTAATAAGCTTTACAAATGGAAATAAATCTATTATGCCTAAACAGCCTGTATTTAAAAAAGGAAGGGAAAAAAAGAAAAAAAAAAAAGAAAAAGGAGAAAAATCAGAGGCTATTAGAAAGCATTCCTTCCTTCAAAAGTGTGCTCAAAGGCTTTAGAAAACATTTAATAGTGCTTGATAAAGTGATTCATTCTCTTTTCATTCGACAGCCATTGGCTCTGAACTAGAGATGAATCTCTATAGAAGAGGTCTCTAGCATCGGTCTGCATACCCTGAATGCCACGATGTCCCTCTTTGTTGGGCATCCTAGGACAGATGGCTCTGCAAACATTCTCTTTCATAAAGTGGTATATCAATGCCAAAAAAATCAGTTGCTATGCAACTTCAGTATCCCTTCACACCAACAGAAGTAGGTGATGTAAAAGCTTGAAAAAGCTAGTTGTTCAGGGTAGAGAGCCTGCAAAGATGCTACAATTCCAGGCTCTCTCTAAGTCATCACCAAAGTAAACTGGACTAGCTGAAATGAAACACTATGGCAACTTGCCTGCTAACCTGAACTGAGGTGAACCTGAACCCTGTGAGTCAGTTGGCAGTCTGGCAAGCAAGCAGCAAGGAATCCTGCTACAAGTGGTGGGTGACTCTCCACACACTAGAACAATGATTATTTAATTTCTCAGAGTAGCAGTGGACAGTCAGGTATCTTCAGCAAGAGCAACAGAGACTACAGTATCCTACAAATGCACACAAGTGTTTGCCTCTCTCCTTTTGTGGAGTGGTGAAGAGATGACACCGCTGGAGGTGTAAATGATTTAACTGCTAAGTAATTATATGAAGAGGGGACTGCGACCTTTATTTTGCTAACTGTCTATTAGAAGAGCTTCTCTAATTTTGACTGGGACAAATTAGACAATTTCCAGAAATAGTTCTTGACCTTCAGCACATAAACCTTGAAGGCAACTATTGCACAGCAAATAATTAGCTAAGTGATATATTACTGGATCATACTATAGCGTCCTTTAACAAGATGACATTCTACGTATGCAAGCTCTGAACTCTTATTTTCCACGTCTGAGTTCTGCACAGATAAAAGTGAACATTAATAAGGGAACAGAAACCAGAGGCTCAAGTATCTGAACCATGAAGAGGAGAATCATTTAAATTGCTTCAATCTTTTGTTTCTGGCACCACGCCGTCTAGTCATATAAAACTGTAATTGAAACCATGCGGTGTGTGTAGTGGGTTCATTACTGGCTCTGACTGAGTTGTCTCATGTGCTAACCATGTACTGATTTTTTGCATCCTTAGGGTCAAGAATGTTTCACCTATGCATTTGTTAGCACATATTGGTTCTTATTCTTTCTAGGAAATTAAAACTATCTAGTATTTAAGAGCCAGGGAATAATTTCTGAGTCCAACCCCTATGTGATACTGAATGCCACATTTAAGCATCTGTAAAACAAACCATCTGTGAAGATCTTGTATTTATAGACTTCGAATATAACAATGGTTTAAATAATCGATTCATAAGGTTTTGCTATAATATATATACTTTGGTATGATAAACACTCCATTTACTGCAAATCATTATTTGCTGAGTAACAGCTTTCCAGTGCTCAAAAGAACACATTCATTTTAGAATGAAGTACCTTGCCTAGAAAGAATTAATATATGATTTTAATATAAAGTGTAATTGTAATTACGTCTGGAGAAGATGCCAAGTACCTCCACTAATACATCCTGAAATGAAACCCATATATTTTACATAACATATAAGATTAAAGCCTGATAATGACACTTTTGTAGAATTTAATGCAATCATATTTATTTTGCTAGACTTCACTCATTAACTGTTAAGAGAATTAAATTTTCATTCAGTAAATGTAGATGAAAAGCATGTCATTGTCCAAAATATACCCTGTCCTCTAATGTAAGACACTGCTAAGTCAGCCGAAGTAACAGGAAAATACAAAGGTACATGTGTCTGCAGGGCAAGAAAGCTGTAATTGTTGACCTGAGAAGAGCAAGACATTTTCAGAACAAGCACTATACTTTTTGGCTCAAATCTTGGCTTTTTTTTAGAAGTATAAACAAATGTATTTCACACAATTGGTGCATTTACTACTACTCTTAACCATTATGCATTTAAACTTGTTTTACTATCACAAATTCTGCTATCTATACTAAGACAGTGTAATGTTTTCATAAACATTTTAAAACATGAGAATTAAGCAAAAATGCATCATTGAAGGCCTGTCCTTCCTCCCTCCCTGAAATTTTTCTAATCGTTAACACCAAATGGGTTGGTGCTGTCATGTAAATAACTAAAACTGTGGTGAATGCAAATCAAGCCTCCCTTTTTATCTTTACAAAAATATAACAAGATACTCTGGTGGGGGAGGAAAAGATACACGGAGAAAGAAGAATTCATAGATGACTCCTTTTCTATCTTGAGGTCAAGACTTCACCTTTCTCCTGTTGAACAGTTAGGCATTTCATCAGCCTATGAAATCATAAGCACTTAATTTTTACGTTCCAAGCTCCAATAATCCATGGCTGCCCTGGGAATTCATGGTGTGGGGGGAAATAAGTTAAGTACTTCAAGTTAGGAAACGATATTATTAACATGAGATATTTCAACTAGCACTTATTTGTGAGTACAGCCTGGCCTGTGTGGTCTATGAAACAACTTTATTTAGCTATAAATGGAAGGAACTGCAATTCTTAAATAAAAATGTTATTGCTCTTTCACAACACGCAAGAGCTGATCATATTCACGTCTGTACATGCTTGACTAAGGAGCTTCTTTGACAAAGGAGATCTGAGCATAGCTGGTTTGCTATTTATAGGTACAAGTATTGTCATAACAAGTAAAGACAGGAATATTTTAAAACTAAGATGGTGGCTTTAAAGAAAGTGCCCCTTTTATTTACACTAAATAAAAGCTAAGCTATAGCACACGATTAGTGTAACATTTTAAGAGATTCTGTGCAAACAGTCAGCAACTTGTAGATTTCCTCTGCGTGATCCACCTCCTTCTGTAGCTTAGCAACATTAAGTCTATAACAAACAAAAATTAATTGTGCCAATGCTAATTTCCATATGTGATGCTCATCCAAGTGCACTGGCACCACTTAGATTTTAACCTGCAATGTGCCCACATTGCATGCATACAATAAGAAATTATTACAATGCAGCTCAGGGAAGCATAGTGGTGTTGTGTTGCATGTAAGCAGGAACTGCACTGTATTGCTTGTGTTGACTATCAATGGGAGCCAGTGCAGCTGAAGCAGATGTTTCATGTTGATAAGCAGAGACTGGAAATTTCTAAGCCATTTTTTCTTTTTTCTTCACTTTCTCTACCATACTTGGCAATAAGTGATCTGGTATGCTTGCCTTGTGCAGCCACTCTGCTTAGTGCAGGCTTGCTCATCTTTCCATAATTCCAAATTAGTCATGCTAAATCACAAACCTCTTCCTTTCAAAGTGCCACATTCCTCCAGTAGGGAATTCTCTCTGGCTATCAGACAGCAGCATTTAACTTTCTTTTGGTTATCCTCTAGTAGGAATTTAAGAGAGAAAGACTCAGCCTACGTCAACACTATTTATCAACTTAGCTATGGAACAACATACAATGGGAATCTCCAATGTAAGGCACACATTATGTTATTGGCCAGACACCAGAATCACCAAATGCAAAATTCAGTACAATTCTATGAAATTATACTCTGCCACACTCACCATATTTCTTAAATCCACCACAGCATGAATAGTCATAACTAAAGATCATCATTACAAGACAGAACTAAGGTAACCGAAACCAAGTTCTGCAACTAAGCAAAACAAGTAGGTTGGTACCAAAGCTGCCCTAAATTCATACAATAATTTTTATGGAATGAGACTTCTATAGGTCAACTACTCCAACACCTAAGCTCAAAGTAGATCCAGTAAACTCTGTTTGATCAGGACCCTGCCTGGTTAAGTTTTGAATATTTTCAAGCATGAAGTCTTGATATCCTCTCTGGGCCCTTATTTCAGGGTTTGACCATGTTGAACAAAGTTGATCCTATATTAACTGAAATGTCTTGTGATTCAACCTGTGTCTGTTGCACTTCATCCCACAGCTGTGCACCTTGAAGAACAGGATAGCTTCATTTTATCAACATCCTTCTGCTGGACAGCTGCGGACAGCAATGTGCATCTGAGAGACATGGGAAAGGAATCCATATAAGTCCTGTGTGTACTTGCCTGGTGCTTTGCCAACTGAAAGCAGGAGTGGATAGAAAAGGTTAATCACTTATCTACCAGTATTACTGAAGGAATAAAGCACTGTGCACTGAAATGGTCTCAGAGCCTGTTTGTGGAGTCCCTTCTTTAAAGTAGCAACTTTCCCTGCTGCCCTTATGACATGACCTTGGATATCCACACAGCGTACAGTTGTCTTGGGTAGCGTAGTTCAACACTTGTAAGTGACATCTCAAACATCAACCTAAAGAACATTTTTTTTCCAAGTATCTCTGCAGTTTTCCTCCCTTCCCCACAAGGAAAGGCCATGTTAGCTGTAAATCCCAAACTTCTGGACAACAACCGAGTTATGCACAGTTTTAGGAGCTGTGTATCAGTCTGAATTTCGGGAGAAGACAATCTTTCCCCTTACAAATTAGTTTATAAATGAGATAACGGTTTACCATTAGAGGACTGCTTCGGGATGCATTCTGGAAGATGTGAACAGAACATTCAATCTCGATTCAACCTGAGCTATGATTTTAAAAAATGAATAGAAGTCTAACAATAAATTATACCTTCCTCAGTGGTTAAAATATTCCAAGTAGTAAAAATAAATAAATAAATAAATAAATAGATAAATATATAAAAAACACACTGAAATTTATTGTCCTTTATAAGTTCTGTAGTATTAGCTGCAATCACATCTCTACTAATTAAATATATATTAGGCTAGAGAAATCAATGCAGTTAGTGAAAGTAAAACAATGGCAGAATGTAGCTTACCAATTAAAGTGAAAATAGTTTGCTGAAAATGTAAGGACTTCTAACTACTGCGAGGTTTTTCAAGATAATTTCTTATCATTAGGCTGCTAGCTTTGGAAAGTCAGAAAATATTTAATGTTTAGTAAATTTAGTTGCAGAGGAATGTTAATACATAAAATATTATTTTAAGAAATGTGAATTATTTAATTGAATTACTAGCATAAAAAAAACATAATTTAGAGAACATCGGGGACAAATTTTTAACACTAAGCCAAGCATCAGAAAAAAAAAAAAAAATCCACAAGCCACTATCTAATCACAGCATCAACACTGCCAAAATCTTCAAGAGTAATGCAGGCAAAACATGGCTGTTACATTAAATTTCCAGAGGTTTTCATCACCATCACTGTAACTGTGCAGTCCTTTCCCAGTCATTGATTACTGTAGTATCTGCCTGCCTTCAAACGGCAAAGAGTAAAGGTTAGTTACTCCAACTCTGCCTTATGAGTTCCCATACTATGAGGTTTGCTGTGAAGACCTCTGTGTAGATCTCCGTGTAGATCTTTTCTTTCATAGGGAGAAGAACCCAGCCTGTCTGATCCACTGCCTCAGAGGAGATGCCACACCACGAAGCAAGTCAGGGACTGTAATTCTTCAAGGGCTCACTGGGAGTGAGTGCTCACTGCAATCCACGGATCACTGCCAACATGTCTGCTGCAAAACCACTGGTCCAGTTGAGCCTCCACTAGTGGGAGCTGAGTGCTTGTGTGCAGGAGTTAAAAAATGGCTCTGCTGGCTTTGCCCTGCTGGTGAGCTGAGCAAAAGAGGGCAGAGCTCGCACAGGGAAGAAAAGCTGCTCATGTAGATACAGACTGCTTTGAAGACAAAATTTTACAGAGATATTCTCTGTTTATGCTATGCACAGAAGACAGAAGCTGCTCTGAAGTAATGGTACTGGACAAGAGACAGCCCTCTGACAGGATTTTTCTGGAAAAAAGCACAATTCACGAGAAAAAAAAAAAAGATTTATGCAAGCAAGTCATTGCACATGAACAATTCAAGTATGGGAAGGAACAAGGTAAAATACTCTAAAGCACCTACATGATTTGGCAATCTTCGTTTTGAAACAGATCTGTTTTTGTGGGAGTCTAAAATTCCTGTCTGCATCTGATGGTATGTAAAAATCTCACTTCAGTCCTGTGAAAATTCTACCTTGGTGTAAAGCATTAAATCTGAACCAGAAGGTAGGTTTGATTAAAAATACGTTTACATATACTGTGGCAAAAGGTGTAGTTTACTACAAAAGCAACCAAAAGAATGCATCTGGATTTCTTAATCCTTGAATTAAAAACTGTAGCATCATTAACACGCTCTAGTCACTGATAAAGACTTCTGTATGTATTATTTTTATATGGGAAAAAAAAAAAAAAAAGCAAAACCAAACCTACATCTAGTAACAATAAACACCATGAACCTGGTCCTGCCTGTCAGACCTGTGCCTGCAGGTATAAACTGGTATGTTGCAGTAACTTTACAATTGTGCATAAAAAGAAGTATCTTTCCATCTGTATGTAAATTTAAATATGATTAAGATTCTAAACTTAGTGATTTCATACATACATATATACACACACACACACACACACACACACACATATAAAGTTTCTAATTTCCTTTTGTGCCTTTTCACCCATTCAATCTTTGTGGTATTTATGACTGGTCAAACATTTACATTTGTTTGAATTAACTAATGGCTTAGGGTTTTGTGAAGGTCATCACCCTGGTTTACACACATGGCTGAATTACTCATCTCCAGAGCTAAAAGCATCAGATATTAAATTTTGAGTTAAGCATCCATTCTATCAGGGACTGCAAATCACCACCTGCAACAATGCCTTCCTTCAACCTTGACATTGCCCTAGATGTCAGATGCTACCACCCAGATATCAAACCCCTGCACCCTTCTGAAGGTCACTGCTCTCACATCATCTAGCCTTAGCTCAGACATTCAGCACAGCTTTCTGGCAGAGGAAACCCCTGTTTCTATCAGCATCCTTTGGTAAGCTGGGCTGCATCAGCAGCTCTTCAGCACAGCCACACTTACTCTTGACTCCCTTTCTATGGAATGAGGAACTCAGTGAAGAAAGGAGCCTGAAAAACATACTGGCAGGTCCCATGTTTTGTATCGGCTATGGAACATCTAGCCCTACCCACAGAGAATACAAAAAAGACTCTGAGCATCAATTCAAACTCACAAGTATTTCTAGGACTGCAGGACAGATCTGACACCTGAAATGCTCACTTACTGTCAAAAATGAGCACATAAGCCTTAACTATGTAATACTCAGTAATGGTAGCTTCCATATTTTCCCCTATTTTTCCTCTTTGCTACAGCTATTGCTCCCATAGCACGCTGCCAAAAAGACAAGAGATGAAAGAGAAGGAAAGAGAAAGAGCAGCAAAAACTTAAACTTAGCCAAACTTGCTTGGCTTACACACTTACAAGAAGGAAGCAGCCTTCTCCCATAACTACACTTGACGGCAACCCATCACAGAAGGAAAACACAACAGGCAAAGAAGCTGCAGCTGTTACTGGAAAAGATATATGAAGAAATGCTGCCAAATTTATTTCCAAAAGTATCACAAACCTGAAGATCCCAGGAACACTGAGTGTCTGCAGTATGGCTGTGTGTAAAGGGGATAAGAAATGCCATCGGAAATGTTTATCTGCCTGCACAAAATGAAGCAAAGTGTAGATATTCCCTCACTCACAAAAACTAAAAAAACAACTAAACACAGCTTTCTAGGAATCACTTTCTAGGTCAAAGGGATAAGCAGAAACAGACCTTGCCTGGGAACATGTAGAGTGTTGCAAGTTATGCTGTCTATTTGAGAGCTCTTCCCAATGCATTATTTAGGTGTAACAGATTAAATGTATAATGGAAATGCAGAGACATATAAATGTAGGCAAAAGCAACAAAAAACTGCATATGTATAGACTGTAGAAGGTAACACTATTTGAATTGGCAATATTTTAATTATACTTAATAAAAATTAAACAGAAGTTTCTCACAGCAAGAGGTCGCCAATGTACTGTGGGCAGAAGCAGACACGTTACAATAGAGTTGAAAAATGTGAACAATTTCCTGCATAATTATACCACAACATGCAAGTTTAAAAACTTTGTGCTCACAGCCAGAAGTTCTAATTTTTCACATCTTACCCAGATGCAAGAACATTTTGTTGAATACAGTCACCCTGAATGACAGCACTGAAAGATGTAAAACACTGCTGTTCACCACCGCCCAGCATTAAATCTGAACCTTTCAATCATGACTATTTGGCTCTCAACTTTGTTAGCTGCCTCATATAGCTTCTTAGCAGGTTCAACGAGCTGATGTTGGTAACAATAACCCATTTATCTGTGCACAGCCACCTATTGAGGTGAGTGCAGCTCTGAGGCGGGATGATAGGGATGATAGGTTCAATCATTTAAGGACCAAAAAGAACAAATTTTAAGTCATGTTGCTCTCCTTTTCTTCTCCTAAAGTATGGAAGTTGATGAGTTATTTCACCTGTACCAGAAGCCCTCTAAACACCCACTGACACTAAAAATGTGTCCCAGAGTCTGAGCAGCTGCAGAAAAATATATATTCACATTATGTTAAATTCTCAAGGAACAAACATTCATTTTGTGTCATTATTGACCTAACAGACCATCAAATGCAAATACTCTAAAGTACAATTCAATTAATGTTTTAACAATTACAGTTTTCCTTAATAAACACAGGGAAAAAATATATAAATAGAGAAGAAAAAGAAGCTCAGTTCCATTTTGATGAACATTTCTTTTCATTAAAGCAGAAGAATAGGATGGTTTGGGTTGGAAGGGACTTCCAAAGCTCATCTAGTCCAATCCCCCTGCAGTAAGCAGGAACATCCTCCACTAGGTCAGGTTGCTCAGAGGCTTGTTGAGCCTGACCTTCAGTATCTCCAGGGATGGGGGTCTCAGCTATGTCCCTGGGTTAACCTGTGCCAGTGTTCTGTCACTCTCATGGTAAAGGACTTGTTCCTAACACCCAACCTAAATCTCCTCTTCTCTAATTTCAAACCATTGTCCCCCTTCTCCTATCACTACAGGCATTTGGAAACAGTCCATACACAGCCTACTTGTAAGCTTGTGAAAACAGAGTTTGAAATGAGGATGCATTTGCACAAGGAAAGCTTGAAGAAGTAAAAAGTTTTACTGTAAGTAGACAGGATCATTAACCAGCCTTACCAAACCTGTAGAATTTCACCTCAATCTAGTTTATCACACTTCTTGTTACGATCAATCCTCATGAATATTGGGATGCATTATGCTCTTATTGCTCAGCTCAAGAGAAGGTTTCCAGTTTCTGGATTACCACTTCTGTGGTCTGGCTATGGAGTGTGGAGACTAATTCTCACTTTTTTGACATTGCAGGATTTGGAAGGTATGATGGCTAAGTTAGTTTCAACTTTGCTAACTGATACAACTGGCTTGAAGATGGTAAGTGTGCATTGGTGGGGATGTATAACCTACACACATATGCATATACATTGTCTTTTCACTCTTCCCAAAGACTGACTAGACAGCTACATTTGGAAATAACATAAATAATCCAAGAAATAAAACAAGATTTTAGTTGCCATGTAATGAATTAGTTGTGTGTAGACTAGTGATGGCAGCAACGCAGGTTGTTCTGCTGAGCGAAGAACAATAAAACCCAGGGACTAGCATTTGCTGAAACATTTCGGCTTTGTCACTCAGGAGGGTGACATGAACTGATGGTAAACCAACTCCGGAACATTTCTGTTTATGGAAGTCAATTTAAAAGTCTGAAATATACAAAACATTCTTTTTCAGCCTTGAGAAAAGTAAACTTTGCTTTAGTTTCAAAAGATTTGGCTTTGATACCAGCAAAAGGTAATATGGTAAATAAATAGAAAAATATGGATTATTTTAAGTGCAGCAACTTCTGCACTTTTTTTAAAGTGGAAATTTAAGCAGAATTTCTCTCTCTGGTTGGAAGACGTCAGCCATGGGCTAAGAAGGGAACAGTATTTCGCAAGCAAGAAAGGAAGGTCATTGTAAACAGATTGGCATTTCTCACCTATATTACCCTGAACTTCTAAAATTAATTGAACCAAATTACCTAGGTTTCTACATGAGAAAAGAAAAAGAAAGAAAAGAAAAAGGCAAAAAAACTAGCAGGGGAGTTGAAATAAAGCTGTAATATTTAATTGATATTAAAACTGAGTTGGGAAGCAATCAATACCAAATAAATTCAAGTTATTAAAGGATTTCCTCTCTTCTAACAAACTTATGTTTTGCTGCTGTAGAGAATT
>VWYK01037719.1:0-13089 GCA_013399775.1 Semnornis frantzii | reverse complement strand
CTCATTAAAGTATTCCAATTAGCCTCAAACCAGCGCAGATGCCAGGTCAAATACAGTGAAATTCTACCAGAAGGGTACCTATCTCAGCTTTTATTTAAAGCTTCTTATTCTGGCATTCCAGTTCAGGACTTCAAAGTTCTCATATTTAATAATTCAGAATTTAGGAAAAATAAATCCAAAGTATTTGCTGGAAATTAGATTTCATTCATTTCTTTCTCAAGCAACATTTGGAACTGTTGATCCCATCCATTACATAAATAACTCTTCACATAAATAAAACATTCTTCTCACTACATACTTTTTCTTTCCTAGGCTAAGTAAGCTTTGATTTTTCAACATCCCCCCCCCATACTTTATGTTTTCATAAGTTTCATGGGCTGTTCTCAATTTACTTCCCTCAGAGACTTTCAAAGTGTGGTAGATAAAAGCTAATATGACTTTCAAGTGAAGAAGTAGGCCTCATCAATGTCAAATAAAGAGCAGTCATTTTCCTCCAGATATAACACACAACACTTATTAATTCACTACGAGCTAAAAATTAGTCTTTGTTGTTGGTTTGTCTTGAAAATCATAATATTGCTGGCTCAAATTCAATCTCAGGAACATGGAGGATTAGTCTAATGTGTCTTGTTCTTGACATCCACAGTGCTTGCTGCTCAGCATTACACTTCCTCCTGAGAGTTTGTAAATTTATGATTTAATAATTTGTTATAGCTTCTTCCCTGGAGAACCTTTCATCTTCTTTAAAAAAAAAAAAAAATTTGCATTCTTATCCTTCATGTACCTTCTGTTGTTACCATTGATCATTAGTGGTACAGGCACTAGTTCCTGAAGTATTTTAGCATGAAGTTCATGAGTTGTTAGACATTTGTGCATTTCTTGCTATTGAATAAATAGATTTTAGTAAGTCAGCTTGGGGCAAACCCAAGACAATATGATAACCATTATTCAAAACTTACTTGTTTTGACTCTCTAGTGATATAAACAGTTTTAGTAATTTTATGAATACTGGGTGACATTGTCAGCATTAAAAAAAACATCTGGTAAATTTGCAGGATCACTACATAGTAGTCATGCAAGGTCCAGCATAAGGAATGTAAGTATCTTATAAAGAAAGAGAGAGAAGTAGAGAATTAGGTAATAAAAACTGCAATCATCTTATATGTTTGTAGAGTAAACTAAGTATGGGGTACACATACTTAGGCAGGCACTTGATTTTGGATGCTCTTCTTGGCATGTTTTAGCCTCCTAGATCAAAGTCTCGCAGAGTAATTCTGGTGATCATTCAGGGATTAACAGAAGCCGAGAGCATTCCTAGTTGGCAGTTTGTACAGAGCTATGCTGCTTGTTGGCTAGGAGTATGCCTATAGCTATTCTATGCCAGCTCTAAAGAACAATCAAACGTAACATAACTTTACTGTAACAGATGCATCCATGACACAGCAGGAAGTTAAGTAGAGTCAAACTTCTCCAAAGTCCTGTTTAGATAAAGAGTGTTTTGCTGCATTTTAATTTGCTAATATGCCTGAGAACATGCTGTCCAACTGGTTAAATTCACATCAAAGAAGTTTGTGTACATATGTAGAGTGCAAATACATGCAGAGAGACATACAGACAGAAAGTACTAATAAAACTTGTTTAACACAAAACATTTGGGGTGTGGATTTTGAGATCATACTGTGTGTATCTGGCAATATTTTTCACTAAGGGTGACTTCTGCTCAGGAAAATTGCTGCAAGCTTGGCTAGGAAAGGAAATTTTAATGGAACCTGGACAATATAGCAACAGAAAATCCTTCATGGTTTTTATATCAGTAGGAGAGAACAAGGACACTGAAATACCAAGTAAGTTTGAGAGATTGGTCTTCTGTTATGGGGTTTTTTTTAGCACAGTCCCACACTAAATGTTGAGGGTAAGTGCAAGCAAAAATGTCATGATCAAGTCCTGGTCTACAGTAATTAGAAAGACAAAAAGTATTGGTAAACTATACCTTTAATATCTGAAGATGAAGTCCTTAGCTTGACAAGAATTTCACTGCTCTCATACAGGGAATTCTCCCTAAGATAAGGTTGCAGGAGGAAGGTTCTGTCTCTGTGATTCCTTTATTCTTATTTATAAGAAGAGCTACACATGCATAGAGAACATCTAAGTCTCAATTTTGAGACTTGAAGTGCACTTAAACTGCAAAGTATCAAACAACCTTTTCCTCAAATACCAAAGGTGTTGCAGACTATTCTTCTGCATATGCTTAGGTAAACAGAGGACTCTGGCAGATGGCTCTGGAGGGAAATGCAGCTGACTTGTGTTGGAAGAAGTTGTATATGAAGAATGTGAAAAGAAGGAAGATGTCTGAAATAGTAAAATATCAGGGCTTCAAACAATCAAATCAGGAAATCTCAGGTTCCCATTACAAACCATGACAGACTGGGATTAAGAAGATAAGGTGATGAATTTGTGATTACTTTCATAGAGAGGGTGCATTTGACAATGAGTCTTCAGCTTACAGGTAAATGCAAGGTGAAAATACTGGAATTTGCTCCTGGGTTATAAATCCACAAGCAGACTCAAAACAATGAACATTAAACAGTGAAACAACTAAACGTGGATTTGCAGATTGCCCTGGGTTGGAAGGGATACTCCAAGGTCATCTCGTCCAACTCCCTTCGGTGAGCAGGAACACCTTCAACTAGATCAGGCTGCCCAGGGCTAGATTGAGTCTGATCTTGAATGTCTCCAGGGATGGAGCCTCAAACACATCCCTGGGCAATTTGTTCCAGTATTTTAACACTCTCATTGGAAATAACTTCTTCCTTACTTCCAAACACAAAGAACGTGTTTGGTTCTGCAACTGCACCTGTTTTATTCTGCCAGGTTTCAATTTTAAAAGATACACTCTGGCCTGGCTTAAACAGGAATTAATTAGCTTGAGGAATTCCTGTGTCTACAAGGTCAGACAGAGATGAACACAACAGTCCTTTTGATTCTAATAGTACCTGAGTCTGTGGATTGGACTAGATGAGCTTTGGAGCTTCCTTCCAACACAAACTATTCTGTGAGTCTACTTAATTTACCTCATCCAACTTAATCATCTATAAAAGAAGCATCTAGTCCTAACTGGACATTGAGAATCCTTTTATCATTTTTTTATCATACTGAGGAGTCCTCAAAGGGCAGTTTAGCTTGTCTTTCTCCATAGACTTCAGGAGAATGCTATATTTCTTGCTGATATATTTTTGAAGTGAAGAGTAGGAAGCAACCTTGTCATCCAGAAACTGATAATTTGTTCCATCTGAAAAACAAAAGGCTTTTGATGCAGCAGACATATTATAAGCAAATTCATACAGAGTTTGCACACCCTCTTTCAAATCTCAGAATCCACAGCCTTTCAGATTTCAGTCTCTCAACTTTATTTTTACATGAAACTACTTCATATATTCTTTTAGTAAAAAATTTTTTAAAAAAGGGCACCAAATCTGAGATGGCAACATTTGCAGCACATTCAATGTCAGAATGTTCCTGAAGAACTTGTAACAGACAAATTTCTCATTCAAAAGCTTATCAAACAAAGAGGTTTTTTTGATTAAGTATCTGGATAACTACACAATTTCAAACCATGGGAGTGTGATTAAAGGATTATTCCTATCAAAATGATAGGAAAGCAGCTTTAGGTTAGGTGTTAGGAAGAAATTCCTTTACAGCGAGGGTGGTGAGGCAATGCAACAGGTTCCCCAGGGAAACTGTGGTTGCCCCCTCCCTGGAGTTGTTCAAGGCCAGGTTGAATGAGGCCCTTAAGCAACCTGGTCTAGTGGAAGGTGTCCCTGCCCATGGCTGGAAGGTCGGAACTAAATGATCTCTAAGGTCTCTTCCAACCTAAACCATTCTATGAATGATATTTTTTGATGTATTTTACAACTTCACCACTTTGCCGCCACCATAAATACCAGAAGTATTTTTGAGTATCATTGCTGCCCTGGGATTCTGTGCGTTGTGTATAACACCAGTGAATATTCACTTGAAGAGCTGCAGGCATCAATTTCATTAATAGTAGGCAAGCAGACAGACATCCTCTATACACAAAGACCATCTGAGCACAGAGACAGCCAAGAGGCCTCAAAAACTTGATCTCAAACAATCTGAGGAAAGCACTAACTGAAAACATAGAATTAGGTTTTCTGAATTAAAGGATAGTATTTCTAGTGAGATATACGATTCCAACTTTAGATTGGTTAGATGCTATTTCTGTTTCAAAAGAGACCACAATCAGAATTTAATTAAAGCACATGTGGCTCCACATTGCTTTAACAGTCAGGCCTTACTGATCTGATTGCAGGATTAATAATACAGTTTGCATGAGCCTGAAATTCAAGCAAAATTTACAGTAGGTTATTGAATCAGAAAAGATTCTGTATCAAATAAAATCCTGCATGGACCAGACGGACAAAGTTTTCTAAGCAGGTGGTATGTTTGAAAAACTCCTTATCTGCTCTGTCTGCTCCTACTGGCCTAATATAAGCTTTGATGTAGAACAGTACTGAGAGAACTGATCTTTTTAGATTGTACAGCCTAAGAGGTTTGTTTTGTGCCTGTAGGCACCTTTCTTTAATTATAACTGGGGAGCATCCACAATTCCCCTTGAGTCTAAAGTAGAAAGGGGAATCAAGTCTGAGGGATTTCTAATAAAAATTCCTTAAAAGGTATTTACCTCAACATACTTAAGAGTATCTGAGATCAGAAGAAAAATAACTGATATTTCAAGAAATTCTCATGAACAACTCCATATATCAAACTCAAAATCACCACAATCACAGGGAAATCTTACAGTTGCACTTGCAGGGAGACAATGCGACAACAACAAGTTTGTTTGCTTGTATACTTTCTACATTTTATCAGTAAAACTGATATAAAACACTACTTGTTCTTAAACAAGTGCTTCTAATACAGCCTACAAAGAAGTTAAACAGTAGGTAACTCACAATATGGATTTTCAGCATGTTTGCTCTTTTATGAATGCTTTTACAATGGCTAAACTAAACCAGACACAGAGAGCAGGTGCTGTGTGGTAACTCAGAAACCAGCTTTGGACACCTGCTGTACAAGTAGACATCAGCCCAGAGGGAGCAGCACTTGTAGGCCTGAGTCATTTGCTTGAGTCTGCTTCAACCCCAATGTGAAGAAACACTAAAAAGCTGATGTAAGGGACGTTGGGATTTAGTGTATCCAAAAAAAAACCCTGGCACAATGAAAATGGTATGTGCTGCATTGTGAATTTGTGATTTTGTCCTCCTCTTAAGCCAAATAAAATGTAGTTCTCTACTTGCTGTATGGATTTGAGTAACTATCTTCAGAGTTCAACTTCTATTCAGAACTCTCAACAGATGAGAGTTCACACTTAGGGTTGTGACACCCTCATATATTCAGTTTCCCAAAGATAGTCCATTCATTAAATACCCCTGGAGTTTCTCATCTGGTCTTCAGCTGTTGTTCTAGAAGGGCATGTGTCTCCTGAAGACCTCATGTCACAATTATTGCTGATATCTCAAAAGCTGTAGCTACAGAGTCCATTATATCTGTTAATGTGAGGTACCACTGATCGATACGTAGGTAAAGAGCCTTTCGTAAGTCATCCAAGGGCAAAAGGTTTTATGAATAGCTGGTCTTACTGTGAAAATTTTGTTGAACCTTCCTCTGCAGTGTTAAACTTGTGAGATTTCTGTTCTGTTCTCCAACTACCTAAAATAAGCCTTGCCATCTAGTGTTTGCTGCTAAAGACAGTTAACTCCAAGTGCAAAGGCTCTGCATAGCTGCATTTCACTACAAAACATGTGACATATGTTGTATGTATTACACCATGATCCAGAAAATGTGACTCTAGCTTGTCCAAAAAAAAAAAAAAGAGGAATATTTGGCCATGGAGATTTTTTCTTTGCCTTTCTTTTTTTTGGAAATAATACTTAAAGGCAACTAATAACTATCATTTCTGTGTCACTGAATGAAACTTTTCAGAAATAACAGAGATAAGGCGCTTGATAAATACTATAGCAGTAACACAGAAAGATGACAATGTAATAAAGAAATCAATTTCCCAAAACAGACAAAAACCAATGGAGCATTTAGAGGGGACTTTAGTTCTGTCACATTTTCATAACCACATTAAATTGACATATTTCTAATATAGAATCATAGAATGCACTGGGATGGAAGGGACCTCTAGAGGTCATCTAGTTCCAAACCCCCTGCAGTCAGCAGGAATACTGCCAGCTAGATCAGATTGCTCAGAGCCCCATTAAGCCTGACCTTGAGCACCTTCAGAGATGGGGCTCCCATCACCTGCCTGAGGAACTTCTTGTGGTGTTCTACCATCCTCATGGTAGAGAAAGCCTTTCAAATGCCCAATTGAAACCTAGCCTTCTCTAGCGTAATATAGATCCTCATCTTCCTAGCAAGCCCCTGATTCTTGTTTTAACAGCAATGTTTAGCAGTTAAATAAAATCTTAACTATTTCACTGACTAAAGTAGGAAGTTACATATGAATGCTGGAATGTAGGTTTCATTATCATTTACACGAATTTGCAGTGCATATCATTTCAATTTACAAATGGCCACATAGAAAAAGCCAGTCCTACACTAAGAATGCATGTAATGTGTGATTTTGATGGGATGGCAGGAGCATCCAAGAAACAAAGAATGTGCCATCAATGGCTAGAGTAGTACCTTTATAATGAAAATGTGTACTGTCTCATCATTCGCTCCTGCGCTGGTAACTGCCACTGCAGCACCTTCTGTTCTCATTAAGCCCCATGGACTACCCAGCGCTTTGGGAGAGTGCACTCAGTTATGGCCCAGGTGACCTCCTTAACTTGCAGCCCAACATGACAGTGTTTATTGGCTCTGTACTATCTCCTGCAATCATCAGTCCAGGGGCTGTGGAAAGCTCAGCACTCTGTTAATCCATTTGTTAATCCATCCGTTTACAGTTCATATCAATGAGCCAGCGCTGAATTTCTTTCTCTGTTTTCTCATCCAACTTGGTGCACTCTCGCCTGGCTCAGTCCCTCCCCAAGAGCAGCTGCAGGGTTTTGCTCTCAGAAACAAGTGGCACACAGCTGACAGCAACACTCTCGCTCAGCTTTTCTGCTTCTAGGCATTTCAGCTCAGCACATTTCTAATGCAACCTCTGAGCTCTCAGGAGACATGTCGGCCCTCACTGTCTGCCCACAGCTTTTTGTAGACCTCAGCTCTTCTGGATCTTCAAATACTTTTCATGGGAGGGCACTCTTTGGCATCTGCCAGTTCTATTCTCGCAACCTGCTCTTGTATGATTTAGGACTATAATCTCATTCAATTAAATTAAAATTTACATTAGTTACTGTTGCCAGTACAGCAGGAGCTGCAAAGCAGAATAGTTCCTAACAGGAATCACCACAAACCTCATAGATAAATATGACTACTTCCTTACCTGCAGTACACTTGCTTTATTGCCAGGAGTCTGAATCCACAAAAATGGGAAAACAAGAAAAGATTTCAGACAAGAACCCATAGCAATCCTATGAGCAGTAAACTGACAACTCTTCTACGTGTATTTTGGCTCTTAGCAAGGCAAATTATGTGTGTCAAGGAAGAATTTCCTGTATGAGCTTGTAAGGAGTCATTCATGCCCACAACAATACACAAGTCGTTCAGTAAAAGTACTCTGAATAATAAGGAAAAATGAATCAAACTGAAAGCCACTTTTCTCCATGTTACAAGGAGCTTGACTGTAATAACATCACCCTGCTTGTGTTGGTGTTTGACCCAGCTAGGCTGTTTCTCCAGTCTAAGAAACTCTGCTCTAAACAAAGCAAATCAATCAATCTATAGCTAGAACATCACTGCTTCCCTCAGAGCAAGTCCAGACACTTCTGAAGAACTGAAAACTTACAATACTTTTTTGATTATTTAAAAAAAAAATTATCTCTGTGCTTCTCTTTCTGCCTTTCACGGCTATTTGCAGCTATTTTCTCATTTGGAGTGTTTGATCTCTGTTTTCAAATAAAGGCTTGAACTTTCACTATGGAGAATGTCCTAATTTGTTTAAGATTAGGAAATTTAACATGAAGGCATTCATTATCAGAAGTTAACAAATTCAAAATGTACCTTTTGTTCAATAACCAGGCTTAAACCAAGCTCAAGTCAGTAGGAGGAGAACAATGGTCCATCAATAAACGCAGCACAGAGGAGTTTGCTGCTCTCCACTTTTTGACTAATTATTTTCTTCTGAGGTAAAGTTTTACATAAGTATTGCAAAGAAAAAAAAAATATCAATTAAAGGCTCTGAATTTCTACCCTGCTAAGCACAGAAACCTCTGATGACTCATTCCAAAGCTTTCCCAAATTTATCTGAACACGTTTGATGTGGAATTTGTGTTGGGGATGCATCGGCACAAGCGCATTCAGTATATCCTGGAGTTTCTGGCTCTAGTGTAATTGGAAGGCTCTCAAAGCAGCTCTGGAGATTGCCTAGGGCTCCATCAGGTAGAAACAGGCACATACACTTGCAAGTATTAAAAAAAGAAGTCCAAAATGCTAAAGCCAAGCCACTTCAAACACTCAGTGTTTTAGGGTTTGGCTCATTTGTAGTTCTATCAAAGATCTTGAATATTATCAGAGCATAGTTTCCAGCTCACTTGCAAAACTTGTCCATGACACACTGAGAAAGTTTCCAGAGAACTTTGGCCTCATTTGTGTGCACCTTCACTGCTCTCCTCAGGAAGGCAATGCTTCAGAGCCGCCTTCAGGTTGCCACCTCCACAGACAGGCATCTTTCCAGCAAGATACAGTACTACTGCTACCTTGTGCCTGCTCCGCGATACTGAACAACTATTCTTCGTAATATTATGAACACAGAGCTTTGGAAGTGAGCTTGTCATTAGAGATAGTGCTCAAATTGAACAGCTACGGCATAGCCAATGCTGCAGCTTGCTGCAACATATTTGGTGCCCTGGGATGAGATTATGAAGCTGCCCCAGGGAGATGGGCTGGGAGACAGTGAGCAGAGTGTGAGCTTACGTCCTCAGCCTTCCCTTCTCATCTTGAGCACCTTCCCCTAGTCTGTCAGCAGACACCTCCCTTCATTCAGGGACAGGCATCTGTAAAGGCCATGAAGAGAGGAAGAGACACAGCCAGCCACCTCTTGCACTAAAACACAGGATACCATCTTGCACAATTATACTGAGGTGTCGCAACAAAGCCACAGTGCCAACGATACATGGGAACAGGCAGCCACAATCACCAACCCCTACTCAGTCAAAATCATACAGACCTACTTTTGTGTAGAGAGTCTTCTCACAAACCCTGTTAATCATCCATATTCAGCTGAAACTGCAACAGCACATACACCTCAGAGATGCTGCTAGCGTGGAATGGCCTAGGGTACTTTGGGGCACTCTGCTGGGAATGGGAAAGGAGAAGGACACGTAGGTGAATTTTAAGCTTTGAGGAGAACCGTGTTGAAATCAGATCAAAGATCTACTCCCAACCTCTAAAACTTTAATTTCCTAAACTGGAACTGACTTTTGAGCATTTCAAACTGTGTGAGGTTTTGCCCTACTTAGCTTCTAGTTCTGTACAGAGCTACAGGCAAGGGCAGGACAACTCAAACTACCCATACTCTCAGTACAAATCCAGGAAATATTGAAAAATATCAGGAAAAAAGAACAAAAGGGTCAGACAACATTACTCCAACTAAGGGGAATTTGCTAAAGAGGAACCAGAGAGGTGGTAGATGCCCCACCCCTGGAAAGAAGCATCCTAAATTTGGAAATCTTTGTCTGTGGTGTGATTATGTGTGTGTGTATATATATATATATATTTATAAATAAATAAATAAAAGTATATACAGATCGTGTGTATTATAACATGTTGTTTTAAAATGAACATTAAAAATGATTGCTCTTTGGCAATGTCTGTTGGAAAGACAAGTTTGGGGAAAGCTGCTGCTACCAGGATTTTTAGAGCACCAGTTGCTGCTCTGGTAGCCGATCCAAAGTCTTGATCTGATTTCTTGTATTTTATCAAGGTTATAAGTAGCTCTAAACTTGTGATGAAGACCTGCAAAGCTGAGGTAAGCAAGTTGTTTGTAGCCAGGAGCACAGTTTTTCCTGGATCTCTCATCCCAAATCCTCCCAGGGTCTTAGCTTATACAATGACTTGCTATCATTTTCCCCGTGATAAAAATAAATTACAAAGGACCAGGACCATTTAGTTGCTACAACACCTCAGTTTTCCTGTCTTATTTGGCACATAACAGAGTCTTTCCAGCATCCAGTGCAGATAGAGATTGATTTTAAGCCTCGGGATGTTACAAGCTGTCCTTCATCTCCTTTCCTAANATTAAAATCCCTCACAGCTTTTCCATAGAAAAATGGTGTACAGGTGGCAGATTTATAAAGCAAATATATATACATGAAATGAATTTTAATAAAGTATACTAACTGGGTTTTTTGAGAACAGATATTTCATTTAGCAATATAAACATCCCATGAGTAAATAAATACATATGCATGTGGCTTTATTTGCTGAGATAGAGTGAATTTCCTTGCTTAGGAAGAATATATTACTGAGGGAGAAATTATTAAATATAAAATAGAGCAAAAACCTCAAACATCCCCAGACTCAACATATACTTTTTAGTAGTCACGGTAAAGTATTAAAAAGCACTATGTAGTGACAGCAGCAACAAAAAAAAAAAGTAAGTAAAGAGATTAAAAAGGCATAAAATAAGTATTTTTCTGCTTTCTTTCTGGTTTTAGTACCTTTTTGTTGTTTAGTTACTTACCATCAATGTAAAAGGCCACCTCTGTCAGAAACCTTTCTCCAAGTAACACTAAAGAACTCTCATTGACTAACAATGTCTCCGCTTACCCTCCCATAGCAGGGACTAAGGGGAGAGACAGCAAAAAGAGAGATACTGCTTTGAATAAAGGATGCAGAGAAGTAATTTGCACTAAATCCTCTTTCAGTTTTTGCTCTATTTTATATTTAATAATTTCTCCCTCAGTAATATATTCTTCCTAAGCAAGGAAATTCACTCTATCTCAGCAAATAAAGCCACATGCATATGTATTTATTTACTCATGGGATGTTTATATTGCTAAATGAAATATCTGTTCTCAAAAAACCCAGTTAGTATACTTTATTAAAATTCATTTCATGTATATATATTTGCTTTATAAATCTGCCACCTGTACACCATTTTTCTATGGAAAAGCTGTGAGGGATTTTAATATAAACAAGACATGTGACTCTAATCTTTAGTTCTTCATTTTCTTGATAATTTTGAATCAAAGTACTAATAACAACTTTCTGTTCATCGCAAACTCAAATACCAGGTAATTATTTTTCTATTTGATGGCACTGTTTGCTCTTTTTAAAAAGAATATTTACATTATGTGATGCCTTTTATTCTGTCAATTTATTCTTCTGTTCTACTGCTAACTTCTATAAACTGCCAGCTGCATTTCTAGAAGAGTAGGAACCATCATGTGATAGGTATTTATTTCATAACTGTTTGAAAAGAACCAAATACATAGGAGTATCACAGGTAGAGCTATACACACTACCCAACTCTATTAACCTAGCCTCATTAAGACTGTTAGCACTGTTGTCTAAATCTGTTCTCTAGTTAATCTCCCCAATTCTCATTCCAATTCTCAAACCAGATCCAAAGACATTAGATTAAGATGTGAAAAAAAACAACTTTTTCCTCCGAGCACAGAGTTTCCTCGACTCTGCCCACACAATCTGAGCATAATGTCTGGAACAGCTACAATTCACTCACAGTGAAGTTTCCTGTGTACAAAAATGGCACAGCTACAGACTGAGATTTTCTATTTCTTGAAATCTACAAAGAAGCCAATGGCCTAGAGTTTGCTCCAGTTAATTTAAATTCATTTCCACAGCAAGTTCTGGCAAAGTCTTTAGGCTACATCATGATTTCATGAATTCAACTATTTCTTAATAAAAGGCAGTAAGGATCTTGACACAAACAATAGTCATGGAATAGTTGAGTAAGACAGAGAGGACGTCCTAGTCTTAGACCCTTGTTCAGAAGTACAACAGAGCAGTATGAGAAGACCCTAGTTCACCTGGCCAGAATGCACATTCTGCTCTTCACTGACTGCCAAGACCCTTGGTTTCTGTGGAAGTAAAACTGGCGATAGAAAAAGTCACCATTTGCTTCAGTATGAATCAGCTATCAAACTTTTCCACCCTAATCCTGCACTGAGTAGACGCTTTACCTGCTTGCTGCTCTGCAGCAGAGCAGGGTCAACAGCTCACCCTCCTTCAACACATCTCATCCATGGGGCTGCACACACTCCATTTTGGTAGGTGCATCACAACTTGAGATACAGATCTCCATAGCACTGCATGCTGCAAGACATGAGACAGAGGCTGGTGCTGTCAAGGAAAGAACACTTAATTTTTCTTTCAGAATAGCTAATGCACTCTCTCAAGGAAAATTCCAGCTGCTCCATTCATCCTGGCTTACCCTTTGGAATGAATCAGCTGCAGCTTGAATTTTAAAACTGCACAGACCCATTTAGGTTTAACTCATTGACAAATTAAGGTTTTGGTGGGAACACTTTCTTTGGCATTTTCATTGATGTCTACACTTGAGTTTCCAGTAGCTGAAATTCACCTTCCACTCCATCAAGATATACATTTTGGTTAAAAAAAAAATCCAAGCTAATAACTGTGTCATGTTTTGTACTTGCTACATGACCTCTGTGGTTCTCATAAGCATGTGAGTTTCTTCCAATTTTTAGCTGAAAGAAATAAAAATAGATCCAGTCTCTCACAAAACTTTCTAGGCATGAATCAGTGCTGGGCCTCCTCCAAAGTCTAGTCAGGATGACACAAGATCGACAATGTATGTCACCTCAATCTGTAGAGACACAGAACTAACAGCTTTTTGGTAGAAAGCCAAATCAGTTATACAGTAGGCAAAACCTGCCAATTTTGTCATTTCATTGTTTTCTCACTTCTTACACTCAACCCCCACCTTTCACTGTCTTGTGATTCCCAAACCTATTAACTGCTCAAATTTGATAT
>VWYK01037712.1:7422-38769 GCA_013399775.1 Semnornis frantzii | reverse complement strand
TTTTTTTTCCTTTAGCATCATACGTAGTTGTGCTACACAATACTGGGGCTTATTGTGTAGCATTTTATACTGAGGATACTGATTGCTATGGTTCTCATGCTCTCTTTTTTCTCTCCTTTAATAAAAACCTGTTCTTGACAGTCCTTAGATTCAGTTCCTGTTTGTATACATTTGATGTCCTAAAGAAAGTTAGTTTTGGAGTCTNTGTATACATTTGATGTCCTAAAGAAAGTTAGTTTTGGAGTCTTGAAGTAGAAAGCACACCATGAAGCTACTGTAAGCTTTTCCTTTCATATTAACTCAAGAGCACATGCTGATTCTTGCACACAGGTGACTGTTTTTTTCCTGTGGAATAAAATATTCAGGTATAAACTCCATGTTATCTATAAACTGCAGTTAGTCCTCTGCTAGAGTAGTTATTTGCTTATGTTTTTTAAAAGCAAAATTACATGATCCTGAAATTGTCAGGAGTGAAGTCTGCCACAACAGCATGCTGGCAATGCATACTGTGACAAGCTTGCTCTGTCAGACAGTGCTCTTCAGGGTTTGTATATGCATTTTAGCCATCCAAACTACAATCTTGGCTTCAACAAAAACAAAACCCTGAAAATTCCATCGTGTGTCATATCCCTATCAAGGCTGGTGAAGAGGAATCTCTGTATCACCAAGATTCTTTCTACCTAGAGGAAATGAGCTTGTAAGAAATACAGGTTGCTTTACAACTGCTTAGGGTGGTGATTTTTGGTTTGCTTTCTAGGTTTTTTTTAATGCAGAAATATTTCTGGTCTCTGTGAGTGAACTGTAGTAGCCTTTTGTGGCAACTGGTTTGCATTTCAGATGAGATCCTTAACCTCTTCCTCATGCAGCCTGTGTGTGAACTCGAGGGTGTAAGCTATGTGATCTTCATGTAGTTCTATCTTATCTGTGGATTGAATGGAAAAAAGTCATAATTACATGAAATACGTGACTTCCCATAACACTCTTCAACCAACTATATTTGAATATTGGACTCAGAAATGCAAGCCTAGTTTAATAATACTTGCAACTTCCCTCTTGTTATAATTTTAAATTTAAAAAGTTTACTTTTTGAAAGAAACCACCTTGATCTGAATGCATTTTAGGCCATCAGATGTTCAATTAGTATAGCCACTTTTTGCCACTTGAGGCTACAGCATAAAAAAAGCACTCCCTTTGTACACAGCACATGGCAGTTGACAGGGTGGTTGACCATGTTCTGTTTCTAATCTGGCAGGAGCAGAAAGCACCACTCCTTGAAGCCTCAGGAGGTATCTGTTGCCTCAGGAATATCTCTGCCCTTGAGGAGGTGCATCCTTATGGCTACATAACAATCAGAGCTGCTCTGTGTCCACAGGCAGGATGAGGAGAGGATTTTTGTGCAACCTGGAGTTATGTAGCTGAGAGAAGGAATTTGGCAGTGGGGGCTCCTTTGTAACCTCACAAGATCACAGCACAAACCACCTCCAGGAGGTTGTCGTAACTGACTGGCCCAGGCTCCTAGTGTGGGCCTGGGCACCTGAGTGCAGGAAGAGAAACAATGGAGTAGCTCCATTACAGCAGGTCAGAGGCTGTTTCTGAGGAAGCAGTATCAACTTTCTGTGGGTATAGATGTCTCTTCCAACAACAGAGCACAACTCTTTTATTTCCTGAAGATGTTTTTCTTAGGAAGGACATAAAGTGACCCATGCAGAAAGGAAATATGTGCACTGGGAGTGCTTAAGGGCTTAGAAATGCGCTTGTCTTGAGGAGCAACCTGGTACATTTTTCAACATGTGGGGACATATACCTCTGTAATAGATTCTGACTGAGCAGTGTTGACTGAAAGAAGTTGTTGGCCATTGCAGCATTCTGCATTATTTTCCTTTACATAATTATAATGGAGATTGAAACATTACTTCTTTGCCCTAAACCAGCTTACACACTGAGCAATGACTAGAGACAGTGTTCTAGCGGATTCTTGCATGAGGAAACCTGAAAGGAATAGGGATCCAAAATGACAGCCTATTTCAGGCAGATGGTTAAATGCATTCCATCAGCTGAGGGAGAAGAAATACAGAGAGTCCTAACTCCAGACTCTACAAATCCCGAAAGTTAAAGGGCCTGCAGCCCATGCGGCTGTAAGGCAGAGTAAGCACCTAAGAAATTGTACATTAAATTTTGAGTAGTTTCTGTACTACTTGTCATAGCTCTTTCAGTCTGGTTCAGCTATATTTCCATCTACCCTATTGTCCACCTATTCACTCTCTATTTCACCAATTTACCTTTTAAGTTCGCTGTGAGAGACTATGTCAAAGGTCCTGTAAAAGGTGGGATAAACAATGTCCAACATTCCTGCCATTAGACACAAAAGCAGTCATCACAGAAAGCTGTCAGGTTGTCAGTCACAGTTTTCCCTTGGTAGAGCCATGCTGTTCCTAGTCACTGCCTTGTCCTTTGCATGCCTGGATGTGTCTTGTTCTCAGCCTTCCTGGGCACTGGTGTGAGGCTGACCAGCCCCACATACATCTTGCCGAGTACTGGTGTAGCATTTGCCTTTCTTCCACCTTGAGGAGTCTTCCTTGATGGCAGTGACCTACCTGTGGTCATCTCCATCGATCCTTGCCCTCAGACAGAGATGGTATCAAGTGTGCCCATCCAGCTCCAAGGCTCCTGAACTGTTTTCCTCTCCAGTGCAGAAAGCCTCATTCCCACCACTTCTACTCCTGAGGGCAAACCTTGGAAGCGAGAACCAGAGGCAAAGAAGATACTGACTATTGCAAACTTTTGCATGTGTCTTGTTACTAGGGATTGTAGAACTTAACAAAATGGGTTGGTTGTGTTCATAGCACCGCAGAATCATGGCCTAGGTTGGAAGGGACTTTAGCAATCATCTGCTCCTACCTCTCTGCCATGGGCAGCGATGCCTATCAACTAGACTCAGCTGCTCAAGGCCTTATTCAGCCTGGCCTTGAACACCCCCAGGGAAGAGGCATCTACAACCTCCCTGGGTAACCTAGTCCACTCTGCACCTGGCCTGGATTTGTGTCTGGGATTGGCATGACCCAGACCTTGCACTTTGACTTGTTGAACCTCAATGCAGCTGGCACTGGCCCTTCTCAAGCCTGTCAAGATTCTTCTGGATGCTATCCTCAGGTGAGTCCAGCACACCACACAGCTTGGTGTTTTGAGCAAACTTGCTGAAGATGCTCTCACTATGTCCCTGTTTGTGTCACTGACAAAGATGTTAAACAACACTGGACTCAGTACAGATCCCTGAGGAACTCCACTTGCCACTGGTCTCCACCTGGACATTGAACTATTGATCACAACCCTTTTAGTCCATCTGTCTAGCCAGTTCCTTATCCATTGTGTGGCACATCCATCAAGTCCATGCCTCTCCATTTAGAGACAAGGACGTCACATGGGACAATGTTGAATGCCTTGCATCCAGGTAGATGATGTCAGTTGCTTTTCCCATATGTACTGGAGTGGTAACTGTTGCAGGCCACCAGATTAGTCAGGCAGGATTTGACCTTTGTGAAGCCATGCTGGCTGTCACCCATCACCTCATTATTTTCCATGTGCCTTAGCACAGTTACCAGGAGGATCTGCTCCATGATAAGGCATATCAAGCCAATGGCCCTGAGTTTTGGCCAGGGACTGGTTATCAGAAGCTGGTGGCAACAGAGGAATGATAGCCTGGGAGCAGATAAGGAGAGGTACTTTGCACAGTAAAAGTGAAGAGCTAACACCCAAATTGGTGGCATTATGTATGCAGCGAAAAGGTGTCACTGAGGCACTAGCTGCAGCAAATTGAGTTTGCTGGTTTTAGAAAGTACTGTAAGTCAGTGTCATGGAGCTGGAAGCGGTGCTAGCTGTTCAGGGTTACATCATCTGCAGTATTTGACTTTGTTTTGAGTTTATAGCCCCTTATTGCTCTGTGATTAAATTAATCTAGCTTACCATTTCACTGGCATTCCCTTGGTTATCACCTCCTTTGAGGATTAGGGTTCGATTCTACCACAAGAAAATTTGTGACATGAAGAGGAATGCAGTAAAAAAGCTTTCGGACAAATAGATACTGACTTCTGCTATGGGATGGTTTTAAAAGATCAGTTGTAGCTTCCACCAGGAACATACTGCAGATGTTACAAGTATCTTTCACACCAATTACTGCTGCTCTTTGCCCAGATGGGGTGAGAGTGGAACCTCTGGAGATTTCATCAAAGGTGTGTGATTTCAAGTTCTCCATTTTTATCTGCTCTTCTCCCTCATACTGGGACCTGGCATAGGGAAGAGGGGGCAGAAAGGTGCCAATGTAAGCAGTGCCACTGCCAGACCAGAGAGGAGCTTTATGTAAACACTGCAGTATGCCAGAGGCTCCTTTAGCACACAGAGTTACAAAACACTCCACAGCATATTCGAGCCTGGGAAATTAGTGCAGTATTAATTTAAAGCTGTTTTGTTGACAGCTTACTAGTTGTGGTTGCACTTCACCTCTGTGTCCATTTCCTTTATATCAACTAACAAACCCAAAATTAACATTGACACAAAAATAGCTGCTCATTTCCCTCCCTTGGCTGTACAGGCACTGCCTCATCTTAGTGATTTCCCCTACCTACAACTGGATATGATTGATGAGACTGAGTGGGAGCCCCTCTCTTGCCTGTAGCCTATGGCAATGGCACTAGATGCTCCCCCCTATGTGGTTTAGTGTCATGTAGATGTGGCACTTAGGGTCACAGTTTAATGGTAGACTTGGCAGTGTTAGGTTTACATTGACTTGGTGATCTTAAATGTCTTTTCCAACCTAAATGATTACACGATTCTGTGTTTTCAGTAACTTCTTCAGCCCTTGTTGAAGGGAAGGACTTCTGGAAGGGAAGTCTCTTCTGCTGGGTTTCCCCCTGTATTCTCTGTAGGTATTTCCTTGTTTTCCAGAATCAGCATTTTGGATGGGGAGAGAAAAGTTTGTGACTTTACACCCAAAGATCCTCATTTTTTCCTAACTTTTTGCTATTAGATATGGATCTTAACTCAGACTCTAACAGGCCACTTCCATGGAAGTGGATACTATGCAGCACTGTGTTCTTATGCACATAAATGCAATCTCCTGAGTTGCTTGCATACCAACAGTATGGTGACTCTACAGCTGAGCTGCTGCAGTAAGTCCTGGGGTTGAGCTTACACATTCTGCACAGTGTAAATCTTACAGGTCTGTTGTCAGAATCACAGAATGGCAGGTTGTGTGAAGGGTCCTCCAAAGATCATCTAATCTAAACTCCTTTTAGAGCAGGATCCTTTTGAGTAAATCACACAGGAACATGTCCAGGCAGGTTTGGAATGCCTCCAGAGAAGGAGACCACAACCTTTCTGGGCAGCCTGATCAGTATTTTGCCACCTTCAAAATGAAGATTTTTTTTCCGTTATGTTTATGCAGAATCTCCTGTGTTCCAGTTTGCATCTACTGCCCCTTGTCCTGTTAGTAGCCGCAACTGAGAAGAGTCTGGATCCATCTCCCCTAGACTCACCCTTCAGCTGCTGGTTCCCTCTTAGTCTGTTCTTCTCCAGGCTAAACAGCCCCAGGTTTCTCAGCCTCTCCTCAGAAGGCAGATGCCTCAGTCCCCTCAGCATCTTAGTGGGTCTCTGATGGGCTTTCTCCAGTAATTCCCTGTCCTCCTTAAGCTCGGGAGCCCAGAACTCAACACAATACTCCAGGTGCAGCCTCATCAGGGCAGAGTAGAATGAGAAGAGAACCTCCTTTGACCTCACTCTTACAAATGCACCCCAGGACGCCACGTTATGTGTATATATGGGTGTGTATGCAAAGGAAACATTAAAGCCTGAGCTTGGCCCTGCTAGAGGAAGGTTTGTGATAAGGACTCTGCACAGCCACTATGAGCTCCTGCCCCGGCTGGCATAAGCAGAGTGTGTGCACCCGGCAGAGGCCTGGGCATGGTTTGTGGTCACCAACCCTCCACTAGGAGCTGCCTCTGTGCTGCCGAGGTGCAGAGGGTCAGAGAACAGCAGGCTGGAAGGCACTTCAGGGATCATCTGCTCCAGCCAGAGCAACCACAGTGACCTGCAGCAGAAGCAGTATGGGAGCAGGAGAGGAAAGCGGGATCTCCCCCGTATGAAGGACGAGTCATTCAGGAAGGAGTTTCCCCGAGTCAACCCAAGTTGGCAACCGGAAAGAAAGTTTCTCACTCCTCGTTAGTATAGTGGTGAGTATCCCCGCCTGTCACGCGGGAGACCGGGGTTCGATTCCCCGACGGGGAGATGGTGAACGTTTTTCTGTTGCACTTTTGTTTGCCCTTCGGCCGTGCCGGAGGAAGCGGAGAGCCGTACTCTAAAGAGCTGCGAGTGGTGCTGCCTTGTTCGGGGGACCTGCCGCCGAGAGATGGAGGGGAAGTCAGTTTGTGCCCAGAGAGGTGGTGGCTATCCCATTCCTGGAACCATTCCAGGTCAGACTGGACTGGGCTGGGAGCAACCTGCTCCACTTACAGATGTCCGCGCTGACGGCAGAGACTGGACTAGACTTTAACGGTACCTCTCAGACCAAGCCGGTCTCTGGTTAGGTCATCCGTAAGCGAGTGGCACCATCGGCGGCAAGAGCAGAGAGTTGGCTGGACAATGATGCCTGGGGTGCCGAGGGGCACCCCTGCCAGAACTGGGCTCTCCCCTGCCCCTCGGAAGATGCTTGGTTGTGTGCAGAGCAGAAGCCTTCATGATGCCACAGTATGAACACTGTGTAAGAGTGAGAAAGACCCCCCCAAATGAGATTCTGATTTAGCTGCCTCTAGTGATTCTTTTAAGAAAGCTAACCATTTTTAAAAAAAACATCTGATCCTTGATAATTTGTATGGCACCTAAATTGCCCTTATTGTCACAATTTGGTATTTTATTTCAAGTCTGCATGTCCTTATCATCATCTCCATGTTTACATTTATATGCCAACCATCTGAAGCATTCAAACTTTGATCAAAAGGCATTTTTGAAAGCAAACTTTCACATGAAAACTGCAGGCTTTTTAACTGGCCCAGTAAATCTGTATGACTCCCGATAATTCCAAGAGGCTCTCCTGAAAACAAAAAGCCACTGTGCATCAGTCTCTCAATGTCAGAAGTGAGCTGCCTGTTGTGAACCCTGCAGGCATGGCCACCTCTGCTTTCAGAGCAGACCTTGGTCCATGGTACACTGGCTTCTGGTCCCTGCAGCACACACCCTTCAAATCACAGGTTTCTTTGTAAATGTCTTTGGTAACACTTTGTACAGAAAGAATGTTTACATTTCAGTTTCTTGATGAGCAAGAGTTAGTTTAATCAATTGTCTTGCAAGCAGTGTGTTTGCAGTAGGAGTCAGAGCCATAACCTCTGTTCCAGAGCTTCCTGAGAATTTGCATGTCCCTTATCTGTACCTGTAGAGGTTGATTGAGCTCTTCTGGAGCAAGGAAATCACCACGATAGTGATCATCCATTAGTTTGTGCTGCCTTCTGTGTCTAGTTCCAGCTGAGCTTCTGCAGTGGAGGGGTAATTAATTACTGAGATAATATTTTTAAAAATATTAATATTGTTCATTAATATTAAATATTCAGAACTCGTATCACCTGATCACTAATATAATAATAATAATAAGTTATTTGCATCAGTCATGGAAACTTTATTTACAGGTTATAACAGGATCTAGAAATAACTAGTAACAATATTAATTGAACTCAATTGAATTGAACTAGTAATAACATTAATTGAACTCAATTGAATTGGAAGAGAAGGCTTAGCAGTTAGTGTACTGCTTGCGGTCAATACTCCACTTGCTCACTAGACAGACCCCAGGAGCTCCTTTCTGCTTATGGCAAAAGGCAGTGGTGAATTACAAGAGGCTTTAAGTATTTACTCAAAAAAATATTTTCTGACAGTACTCAAAGCTCATGATGGGGTTGCTGCCGGTGGTTTCAAAGCTGTTAGAGGCTTTGGGGTTTTCCCAGGCTTCTGGTTGCTGGGGAAAGCAGGCAGACAGTCTCTGACCTGGTCCTGACTCTCTGGATGATCTATCTCCAGGACTTCCTGTCTTGGCAGGAGGCTTTCAGGTGCTGGGAGGATGCCTTGTGATGTGCAGTTTCAGCATGGTGTCACACTGCCTATGCAAGCCAATCACATGGAGGCATTTAGAGCCTGATCCTGGTCACTGGAGTCCCACACAGCTCAGGATGCAATAAGGTAGTTGAAGCACGGATAGAGAGCAGACACAATGGCAGAGCACACATATAGTAGCAGAACACACCTTGTAATGGCAGAGCACATATTGTGCTCCCTGCTCATCTGCTTTTATCTATACAGCTCCATACTAATAGGCCTTTGGACACAGAATAGCCAATCAGAATGGCAGTTAGCCAAACTTGACCATATTAGGTGAAGCCATAGGCTTACTTTACCCAAATTTAGGCAGAGCACAGGCCTTGCACAAGGCATACACAAGGTGAGCCTGTGTACCTTGTTTACCACAGGTTGCAAAGGGCCAGGGTCCCCAGACTCAGTGGCTCCAGGTTCTTTGTCCTCTTTCCCATGGTTGCTTCTCCCCAAAACAGAGAAAGGGAGGGCAGAAAAACATTCCTGGGCAAGCCAGGACACATATAAGCCTATTTTGGCCTGCTTAGGCCTACCACGACAGCTTCAGTGGACTGAAACCGCTAAGGATGTGAACTTGTGTCAGTTTAGCAAATACATTTGAAAATAATCTTAGAGCTCAGTTTTGTTAATCTGTTATTATCCAACCTAGACAGTACTTTGGGACACCTCCTTGATCTGAGAGTGTTGTCATGGTCACTGGAGTTTGAGGCATCCCTGGCATGTGTCCCCACTCCACAGCACACTGCAGATGAGGGGACTGGAGTGCTGCACCCTAGAGCTGGCCCTGAGGAGCCTCTACCACCATTGCAGGGAAAGCAGCAAGAGGTAGCATCAGCTCATGCTCATTTGTGATGCTGCTCATGAGTGGATGATCTGAAACCTAAAGTGACTTAAGAAATGTGTGTAGCTTCTCTTCAGAGAAGGCCCACACAGCAGCTGCAGGACACATAGGTTAGTGTGGTGTGAAGTGCCATGTTTCTGCTGCCAGCAAGTTCTGCACAATGGGAGTGTAAACTGATGGGGAGGCTTGAGAGGAAGGGTTAAGCTTTTGCTTCTTGAAAGATGAAATGCCAGCATCAAGATTACCTGTCAAGAACAGACACAATGTGGAACATCATGGGCTCTGATGTTTGGGACATGCAGTTACAATGTGCTCTGATGGCACGGTAATGCTTTTGGTCTCTCTTGACAGTAGTTGATTAACACAGTGCTGGTCTCTAGTCACTGGATTGTAGGATCTGGAACATATTTTTTCTGAATTAGATTGTGTCAACAAAATACTGAAAGAAATGTCATACTTAAAAGCCTTCTGCCCAGTCACTGCAGCTCACACTGATCGAAAGTGTTGCTGGAGTTAAAAAAATCCATTCCTTTTAGAGAGACTTAACAGCACTTTCAACAGATATGGAACTAACTAGACGTGTTGAAATAACACTTGTCACTTGCATGTTTGTTTGAAACATGATTCTCGTTTATAGTATTATTCACAACTTCATTCAAACACCTGTGTTCCCTCAAGAAATACAAGGCTGGTGTCCTATCTTGTCGTACTCCCACACATATAACCACAGTCTTTTACTCAAAGTGAGTATCATTTTCAGGCTCTAATAACCAGCTTCTTGCCTCTTCATTCTCTGTCTTGAGAGATGCAGTGATTCTCTTCAGCTGTCAGGTTTTAGCCTGGTGTAGACTTATAACTATATTCTGAGACACTGAAAATGAAAGCTGAAGGGGTTTGGCACAGTATTGTCCTTTCAGTGAATTTCCTGAGAAACTGAAGGAATCTTAGTATAAAAATAAAGAAGTAATTCCTTCAGCTCTGGACGCTGCTATTTGGCTATGGATTGTCTGTGGGTAAAGTGATGGAAAATATGCCTTAATTTTTTAACGACTGTTTTCCAGTCTCTATTTAAAAAAAAAAAAAGAAAGAAAAAAAGAGGGGGGGTGGGGGGTGGTTGTTTTTGGTTTTTTAACCAGAAGACTCCCTAGAGCCCGCCATGAAGCAGCTCTGCAAGGCACAGCCTCTCCCTCCAGTGCATCACTAGTCATGTCTCAGCATGCAGAATTGCTGCTGTGGCTCTGGTGAAGACTACATCTCTTCCAGTCTCCTATTCCTACCTGTAGATACTCCTGAAAGCCTGCACAGGCTGCTCACCTGTGGTGCTGCATTTTTGGCTTGGCCCTGGCAGCGCAGAAAAGCCATAACGAGTTTGCTGAGTTTGGATCTGGTCCAGCTGGAGTTCATTGCTTCTCACAGGAGCTGCAGCCAGGCCTGGGGTGTGCTGAGATGGTGTCAACATGACTGTAGGTGAGTGAGCTGGTTCTAAATGCCCTTTGGTGCCCCACGTGTTTGGCATTTCTGTGTTTCTATCACATACAAATGAATTATTTGTCCAGCGGCTTCTAGTAAAAGCACTTGCAAGCCTGATGTGAGGCACATTAATAGGCTGAAAGAAAGAGCAGTGGGAGGTGTCACACATGTGTGACAGACTCTTCTGTAACCCTGGGCAATATGTACCTGTTTTCCACACAAACCCTATCCTTGGCAAGGTGATGAAGTGAAATTGTTCAAACAAGTTTCCTCTAATTACTCAGGCTTAATCAAATCTTCCTTAAGCCTCTAAGTTGTTTCCGTAAAACCTACCATTGGTCTTTTTGAGTCATCTGTTGTCACCTTCAGTCCTGGTGCTATCACTGAAGTAGAGTTGTGTTCCTTCACTGTAACAACACCCTAGATTGAGCTAATACCTTTCCTTCTAAGGCAGCAGCTCCTGGGTCTCCCTTCCTGCACATCCAGCGATGCTGGTTAACACCCGGTTAATGCCTCATGGCAGCAGCTGAAGGAAATGCCTCCAGCTGGTGCTTACATTTAAATGTTTGCACTACCATGTTCCCACTAGGCTAGCTGAATAGCAAAATATTGAGTTCACTGCACTCTCACTACTTGATGTTTTTATCATTTAAGGCTTGAGACAACTTGTAAATGCTTAAAATAGCGTGAAAATCCCTGTGCTGGCACAGACTCCCAGCCTTATTGGAAGGCTGTCTGCTGTTCTCCTGGTGTATAAGTTTCATATGTTCCACAGAACAATTATGGTAAAGCAAAATTTTAAATAACGAAACCTATATGACAGTTATAATTTAAAAGGAAATTCGTAACTTAAGGGTATCAGAAAACCTTAAATCTTAAAATCCTGGTGAACACTGCTCTTGGGAAGGAGAGAAGTTGTGTTACTGCTTGTAAGAGAGGAGTAGGACTGGAGGCGAGAGAGATTTTTGTCTGCTTTAGCAACACAGTGTTTGTAAATAACCTCATGGATGACAGCAGGTTTGCTCTTTGCTCTGAGTGTGAACATTAACTAGGGATATCTGATCTAGTTATAACCTTCCTCTGCTGCTGAAACATCTCCCTTAGTATGGTCTGTCTTGATAAATGACAGGTTTAGCTGTTAGACTAGTGATGGGAAGGAAATTTCTTATGTTGGTATCTAGCAGCTCAGATGGCCAGTTTTGCATTTAAAGGGAAATCAGACATCCCTATTGAGACTCTCAACATGTTCTGATGGATGCCAATGCCCAGGTCTCTGCTCGGTGCTTGACAATTGCAAGCAGACACAGGACATTGCTTGGCTTGCTCTGACATCCCTCGAGTGGTGTGAGAGGCCTTTGGCTAATTTATAAGCCACTTATATTCAAACTATATTTTGCTTATTTAACTGTGAATAAATACTCTTCTGTGCTGACTAATAAACCCAATAAAACTCTTTTGCCCACTCTTAGGGCAAAAGAGTGACTCAAGTTTAATCTTAAGTCATTAATTATCTGTTTTTAACAATATGCACATGCTCACATCCCCCTTTTAATATTTATATGGAAGAGTGGCAGAACCAAACAAATGGTTACCAGCTGCAACCAGCTCAAGCTAAAACATCACACTCATGGTCTCATTTGGGAGCAGATGAAATCCAGATGTACAAATGTTCAAGTTCTCCACAAAGCAGATGCTAATGAGTACATAGAAAAAAATGTATCTTGGCCTTTAACATGATGGACAGGTTCAGATTATTTTCACAGCAACTCTAATGACTACTTGTAGGCTCCTTTTGGTTTAAATATCTTGTTTTTAGCACTATGGGTCATTTTAAAATCCCAGTGTTGCCTAAACAGATCCACTGAGTGAAGACGTTTACATCACCTCAAAACAGCCTGATTTTTTGGGAAACGTTTCAGCCTTTGCAGGAGTCCCGAGGCAGAGATATGAATGTGAGGAGTTTCTAGGAATGTGGAGTGACTTTGCTGTTTTTTTTTTCTAGACACTGCTTTATTTTTAACATGCCTTATGTTTAAGGTCATGTTGGGGGAGGGGGGGTGGTGCAACAGGAGGTACTTTAGTTCCTCAGTATGAATATCCTGACTCTTTAGCTCTTTAGTCTGGATTATTTTGGCTTTATGAAACAGATCTGCTTCTTCACAGCTGTGATATCTCCATGAAATTGTAGATAACTGCCACAGACTCATTAGGCATCAAGTTAAAAACCAAATGAAGCCAAATGAGTTTGTTCAGCATGCCGGGAACATGCTGGTGCTGCTGCAGCTGGGACTGCTTAGAGGAACCAAACCCAAAGTTCACTCCACATAGGGAGATGTCAGCTGCCCACAGGAGACATCTGAGTGGTGTGCAGTCCTTGGTGCAAGTCGCACTGCTGGCCAGCACCTGCCCAGGGGAAATCAGCCTCTTGCATGACTTGTGATATCACAAGTGTCCACTACCGCTCTTCAGGTAGTTGCTTGTGTTGCTTTTAGACCTGAATGCCTTCATCCTCTTAAGTCTCAACCTTCTGGAAGGGTGATTCTTCTTTGTGGCTCTGTACTGGAGTATTTCAAGTAGTTCCCTGTCCTTGAACTAAGGGTCCCAGAACTGGATTCAACATGCCAGATGCAGCCTCACCAGAGCAGAATAAAGGGAGAGGACCTACCAACTACACCCCTTCTAATACACCCCCGGAAAGCCATTGTCCTTCTCGGCCATAAGGGCACATTGCTGGTTCATGGTCATCCTTCTGTCCATCAGGACTCACAGGTCCCCCTGTGCGGCTCTCCAACAGGTCTCCAGCCTATACTGGTCTATGGGACTCTTTCCCAGATGCAAGCCTTGTCCTTGTTGGACTTCACTCAATTTCTCCCGCCCAGCTCTCCAGCCAGCAGGTGCTTGCAGCAAGGGCTGGCAGCGCTGTGTGCCGGTGCCGCGCCCCGCCCGTCGTCTGCTTCTTTCCGGCAGGGCCGCAGAGCGCCGCTCCGCTGCGCGGCGGTGCTCGGTCGGCTGTGGGCGGCCGAGGCTCGCCGGCCTGCGGGAGCTGCTGCCGGCGGCGGACGAGCAGCCTCAGTGGCGCGCCGGTAGGAGGAGGACGGCGCTGCTCTTTCTGCGCCTGGTACAGCCTCCTCGGTGAGGGGTGGGACTGTCTGGACCAAACTGACTCCCGCCGGCGTGGGCGTGGCGGAGGCAGTGCGGACGGGGCGGCGCCGGCCCGCCATAGGTGACCGAGCAAGTGGGGAGAGCTGATCATCTCTTGGATGTGACTCTTGCTCCTCATCTAAGCACTAAGCACTTCCAACGTGCCCAGCTCCGGCTGGGAAAGTATGTCTTGGCCCTTTGAATATGGTTTTTTTTTTTTTTTTTTTTTTTTTTTTTTTTTTTTTTTTTTTTATTTTTTTTTTTTTTTTTTTTTTTTTTTTTTGTGAATGTAAAGTGATTTGGCTCTGCATGGTTTGAGATTTCCCCACCTTTCTGGTCTCGCAGTCACCACTAGAGACTTGGCGTGGGCTCAAGACTCCCTCGAAGACATCCTTTCACTGTCTCTACGTATCAGCCACCCATAACTAAGCTTCTGTGTCTGCCGAGCTCTGCCAAGCCCTGCTTTGAGTTAACATAGTCCAATGTGTTGACTCATTGTGACCTGGGTGACTCTCCAGGACAGGGAGTTGCACACCACTTACACCGGGCTGTAAGAAAGTATGGAGATGTTTTTTCCCTTAATATGAGAGACAGACCTATGGATGGTATCTACAACCCTGCAGCAGATATAAGAGCTCTCATGTGGCTGCTTCTTTGCTTGCTCTGGGCTCTGCAAAGACTAAGAACTGGCTTCCTGGGATGAGCAGACTCCTGGACACAGAGTGCAGCATGTCTGGTTTGTGCCTGGCAGCCTGGAGGCACCCCTCGCTGGCTTTAAGGAGAGGTTCAGAGTCTGAGGTCAGAGGTAGCAGGGAAGCATGATGAACACCAGCTCGTGTGGAGCCACGTGCAGCCCCTATCTCTTGCATCATGGGCAGGTGTTACAAAGCTGAAGTGGCATTTGGTGAAGGATCTGCCACATTGCCTGCAGAAGGACACCATATATGACAGTGCTGCTCCAACTAAGAAGTATTTAAGGAGTGACTCTGGAAAGTTCTGCAAAGAAAGGGGAAGGTGATACCCTGCTTTGCATGTGACAGGGTGGCCAAAATGCTAACATGACCTGTGCTCACAAACTTCAGGAGACTTAAAGGAGCTGCAGAAGGTTGGCTGCCATTGCTCCTGGTCTGCTGTGCTTGGCCTAAGCATCATGGTTCAAGGAAGAAACTGTTAAGGCGGATAATGCTTTCACTGGAGACCATATAGGAGATCCAGCTACTGAATTCCTGAATTCCATGGTCTCCAGCAATGACAGAGGGGAGCAGTATGAGACTGTGGTAGGACTTAAGCTGCTGCTCCTGCACTGCCTAGTTATTGGCACAGGGAAGCTGAAACTCTTTGCACTCAGAGGAGCCTCAGAAGAAGAAAAGGTACTAAAGAAAAGGTAAAAAGGTCATGTTCTCCTGGTGCTCTTCCTGGTACTCTGATGCCAGCATCTATCCTGACAAACCACCTCCATATTTCTGCCCAGATGGCCCACCGACTGCACAGTTTGTGCTCTCACTGTAAGCTGCACAGAAATGTTCTGCTCTGTCTTTGCAAACAGGCTAAAAATACCGTGGTGTTGTTCCTTCGAGGGCTCAGGAGTTCAGAGAGGCTGGGAAGGAAGCCGGGGTCAGTCTGCCTCTGGGGAGCAGGCGTCACATGTAGGCATGGAGCCATGGGATGATCCCATCTAGCTCTGCAGAAATGGGGTCTGGCCAGGAGAGACTGAAACACATCAGACATAGCATTGGTGTCCTGCCACTCTGGTCCTGCCATGTCAGTCGTTGCAGGCCTGTGTGGGTTAGTGACAGTTGTGACTTGGAAAGCCCCAAAGCTGTGTGAGAAGCCCTTTGTGGCAGTGGGGAGCAGCCTGGAGTGATGGGACAAAGTTTGGCTTTGGTTCTGCTCCTCTTCTGTAGACCAATTGTCCTCTTTTCCATATTGCTGCATGTATTGGGTTCAGTGGTGCAGGTACCAGTGTACTGCAGAATGGCAGTTGATCTAACACTGTCTTCTGGGCTCCTTTTCTGAAGGGTGCTTTATGCGAGGCTCATGTCACCATTTCCTCTGGCTTCTGGAGCCAGAAAAGATTGTTCTTTCAGACACCCTATTTTAGCAGCAGTTAAAAGCTAATTTCTGTTCTGATCACACCAGAGCACTGTGTTAAAGTATGTCACTATCCTACCCACGTCCCAGTCAGAGCCAGGGGAACCAGGACCCAAGTCTGGATGTCTCCACAAATGATACAGAGGCACGTTCCAGCTATAAGGCGCATCGGGAATTGTTTCAGTTTGCTCTCTATGTCTCACCACACAGGCATTTCGCTTCACAGTAAACTCAAACTGTGATCAGCTGCCTCTTCTCCAGCCATAATGAATTCAATAGAGAGATTGTTTTAAAGGAATCAGCTGTGCTGCAGTTAGCAGGTCTCTCCTATAGCCTCTGGCAAAGCCAGAACAGTGTGAGGGGTGTTGTCCGCTTTATAGCTTTCTGCAGCCTGCTTTGCACTGAGTTCATTCTGTTGGGCCACGCTGCAGCTGATTGAGGATTTCTCACTGTTGTAGCTCCAGCGCTTCAAGTAACCCTGCATGTTCACACAGATGATGTGAACTGTATGCATCCTGCCTTTGAGTCCTGACAGTGTTTCTTGCTAGGGTACGTGCCACCCACACCTTGGCTCTGTCAAACTCAATCCCTGTTGCAAACTCAGTTGTAGATGCTGATGCGAGATGGCAGCCAAAGGGGCTGCTGCTGAATACCAAGGGAAGGGGAGAGGAAAAAGCATGTCAGAGGCTCGGCGAGATGCAAAGAGTTGCTGGAGGAAGCTGTGACCTAGCTGCTCTTTCCCAGGGAGGATTCTCCACCCCATCCTGGGTGGGATCTTGAAAGTCTTGCTTAAAGCTGAGCAGTGAGTATTGGAGTTTAGTTGCCCTGGGCAGGACTTGCTTGCTTGCAGGGACGTCGGAATAACTTCTGCATAGGACAGTGATACGTTGTGCTCTGCTCTCCCAATGGAAGGTAGGAGGAAAGTTATTTCGTTTCCTTGATTATTTTCTTTCTTTAATATTATTTTCTGAAAACACCATGTGCCGTTTAGGGGAATGGAATTACAAAGGTGTGGGTCTGGCAGTTCCCTGCTGGGAATGTGCTGCTTCTCTTCGCGCTCATTTAGCCAGGAAACAGGAGGTTTTACAACGATGGATTGTGTTCAGGATGTAGAAGAAAAATGTAGCTACTGGGAATTTTGGAATCTAATGCTCTAGCTTCTGAAAGTCATACACAGGGCGTCTAATGGCTCAGCAAAGCCTGACCGCTGAAGCACAGGCTGCGGGTCTGATGCTCGGCAGAGTTTTCTCCTCTAGAGGGTAGCAGCTGCCTGCGCTGTGCGGGAGCGGCGGCTCTGCGTTGTCCGGTTGCTGTGCTGCCCGGCTCCCCGCTGGCTTATTTTATTCTACCTCTCCCCAGGTCATTGCTCATTAAATTCCACGTGCTGGGCCAAGAAATGGAGACTTTCCTTTGTTAGATAAAAAATTCCATGTCTCCCGGTATCAGCAGAGGGCGGGAAGGGGACACTGAATTCTCCTTTCAGGGATCACCGGGAGCTTCAGTGCTCGCCACTGAAGTCTCGTCCTTGCTGTGTATGTACAACCAGGACAGGGGAAGGCTTCCCGTGGGGAGTGTATTGGGGTAGTGGGCAGCATGAGTGCATCCTCGGTAGGGAAAGCATGTCAGCCCTTGGGAAAACATCACCATTGGAGAAGGCACCGAGCATTGAAAAGTAATGGCAAAAGCAGACCGTTTAATGTGAGGGAAGAAGCCAAGAGGGGGACCTTTAGGGATGGTGCCCTGAGCCTGCAGCAACGGGATGCCTGTCCTAGCACCCAACACAAGCAGGGGCTGGAGAGTGCTGCTTCAGTGCACAGCTGTGCTCCATCCTCCCTAGAGGGGGAGGAAGTTTTTAGATATGGCCTGACCATGTTTGTTGTCTTGACTAGCTTGACCCACAATTGTTCTCCCACTTCACTCCTGCTGCTACTCCTCACACAGCAGGGCTGGAGACCCTCAGCAGCACCCCTAGCTTGCAGGAGCTGATTCCCCCATGCTGGGCTAATTTTGGCATTTCTCCGACCATCCGCTGGGCCAGCCTCAGCTCCTGCCTTTGTCAAAGGCTTGCTTTGTAATGCTGGAGAAATCCTGCAGTAACTGACAGACCTCTAGGAGGGTATTCAGAGTCCACATGTCAGATGGTGGCTTTTATTTTATCACTCCATGTAAAACATTTTGTATTCTCTGGGCAGGAGGTGGAAGTGTTACAGTGAATGTTTTCAGAAAATGAATTAGTGTCATGTTGTCCCTTCCCAGCCACACTCCCCTGACAGACAGCCACTGGGGCTGCGGCTGCCCAGCCTCACCAGCAGTTCTACTCTCACATGGGTTTTGAGGACTGTTTGCCAGGAGCACAATTGGGAATAACATTGCATTTCTTGTCCTTTGCTTCTCTATAAAATAAATCAAACTGAGTTTTCAACCCTCTTGTTTGCTGATGCTCTCCAGCCAAGTTTTGAGTCAATTTATTTCTCATTGCTTTGCGTCACCCTGGCGATGTGCCGAGCACATTGCTGAGAAGAAACACAATTAGATTGCTGCATTTGAGGCCAGGGCTGTGCATCCATCCATTGGTGCACACAGGTCTTCCAGGCAGTGGAAAGGTGTGTTTTGTAAGGTAGAAAATTGCTTGTCTTTTGGAAATGAATAAATTGTTGACATAAGCTAGAAGACATAAAAGGAGTATGAGTTACACTGCTAGATATTTGCCATAAGAACATTATGCTCTTGAGTGCTGATACAACAGATGCAGTGGAAGTGACCCAGAGGGATGCTGGCTGGAGGGCAGGAGAGACAGGAGGTCATGTCTTGCCCAGTGACAGGGAAGGTTCTACCTTGCCCCATGGCTGCTGTGGCAGATGGATGCTGGGCAGGGAGAAGCTACCACCTGTGCTCTCCTGTGCAGTGCATTCACTGGTGAGAACTGCCTGTAAAGCCTGTAGACGTGCCTGTCATGAAGCAGAAGCCTGAGGCAGGCAGCAAGACAACCTAGGTCTCAGCAGTACCTATTTGGAGTGTGTGGTGGTAGGGAAACCTGCTGTGGTGCTGCAAGGTTCTTGTCCTATGGTTGGAATGCTGCCAGGAGTCAGAGAGCTGTTTCTGGGAGTGTTTTAATGTGGATCTCTGGTCTTTTTTGGTATAAATTTGTCATTCCACCTTCTGAAGTCCACCATTTTGGAACACTTTTTGGATTAACATTATGTGAAACCTGCCAAAACCACAGCTTGTGGTATGGCAAGACCCATGCAAGGGGGCTGAGCACACACACTTCCCATTGAAGCCATCCTTCTTCTACCTCTTCCCATTTCCCTCAATGCTCCTGGGAAAAGGCAGGACCTGGGGCTGTTGGAAGGCATGCTTGTGTGGGAAGGGAACTTGGCTTCTCTGGTGGAAAAGTAGTATCAAATAATTAGCTAGGTTATGCGTGAAACCAGCTTTGTGAAAGGAAAAGACGAAGGAAGTGCCCTGCTGACAGCTCTCCAGGTTGTACTGCGGTGCCTGATGTATTCTGGCTGCTGGAATCTGGAGGCTACTTGTGGGTCTCAGCTTGGTTCAATGGCCTTAACCACCTGAGGCAGGATTAGTGCTGTTCACACTGCTTTCAGCTTTCCAGTGCTGTGGTACTGCAGACCTTGCATCATCTTCCAGAAATGGGGCAGGAGTGGTGTGTTTGCAGGGAACAAAGTTTTGTGGTGGCTGCACAGAGGGTGGTTATGCAAAGAGACCAGTGCTCATGTGCTGCACAGCAGCTTCCTGCCTTCTTTCCCAGCTCTAAACTCTCACATAAGCATGAGCATCCTCTCGAAATTTGACCCTTTTTTTTTTTTTCTCCTCCATTTTGCTCCTCATATTTGGTAACAGTTCCTTCCTTCATTCATGAAGCAGCACAGTAACCAGATGATGTCTCTGACTTGTGCTAACCAGCCTTGCACAATGAGACCTTTCTATTTGTTAGGCAAAGCTTATTGATTTGATTTCTGTATTGTTATTCAAACTAACGTGGGAATATGTCACTGATGATAGTGCATGAAATAGAACAGAGCCTGAATAAAAGGGTGAAATATTAAACAGACTTTGCCAAAGGACAGGAAGGAGGTGGAGGTGAATGTGCAATATGTATACATGGTGCCGTGGCTTTTGCTCTAACTTCGAGCTGCATGAGGGCTGTTAACACCCTCAGCTTCTGGGAGATGTTGGCAGGACCACTTAAGATGGTCAGACACCACCACGGGTTGCTGCTGGGGTACACGAATTGAAAATCATGTCAAACAGTGAATGCCCAGGCTGATATTTAAGCCCATCTAGCCACTGTACAGCTGCAACTGTGGCTCTGGAGGTGATGCAGGCTCGCAGGTGCTACCTGGGGCAGGAGGAAGATGTGACCTCCTAGTGCAAGGAAACTGAGAACTGTCTGCTGAGGCGGATATACTGTCCCTTGGCCTAAGCAGAAATGACCACCATACTTGTGTATGTATATATGTATTGATGCATAAGGATACATCAGAACAGTGTGTAACAGAGCAGCATGTCTGGGACTGGTTGTCCAGGGACTCTAGGAAAGACCTTTCAAACACAGCTTTCTCTGGGCTCTTGGGGTAATTTGCCACTAGATGTCACAGCATGCCTGAGTTTGTGGTGGGGGACTAGGAAGTGTCGCTTGTACTGGAGACCCCCGCTGGACTCCCGAGAGCAGGGGCGAAGCTGTTCCCTAAAGCCCCTGTGTTGGACTGATGCAAACGAATAGCCTTTTAATGTCTGTTATTTTCTTTTAGAGCGTTTTGGAAACATTCTGAGTTTTCATGTGTCATTGAACAAAGTCTAAGAGACCACCGGGTGAATAAAGAAGTTCACCTGCTGCAGGGGTGACCCCGATGGGTCCCCTCCCCTGTCTAATATCCAGTGGCACTTCTCCCCATCGCAGCAGACAGCAAACTCGTTAGCATCAGTTAAATTAGCAGGAGCACACTCGGTGTTTCAAAAGTTCTTGCTGTACGGGGGGCACGCTTTGTCACCAGTCCTGTTCCCACCAGCACAAGGCAAGTGGACGCCAGCACTCCTGCAGCTGTCTGGTGCCGACCTCTGGCTAAACCATATCACACAGCTATTTATAGGCACACAGGAAACCGTACTGGGGCCTGCGCTTCCACTCTCCTCTGAGCTGCATCTTCAGACAACTTCGTTGCTCTTGCATTGAGCGTTATGCTGAGCAGTCCTAGATGAATGTGGTTAGCCTGGGGCAGGCCAGTGAGCAGCTAGGCAGGTGTCCTGGTTTGAGGCTAATTGGAATATTTTTATGAAAAGATTTATATTATAGGCTGTGAAAAGAAAACTCTGGTGATGTCTACTTCACTCATAGGCTTGCTGAGATGTATAAGAAGAACACAAACATAGATAAGACAGTCTTTCAGTCTCTCTCTGGGAGCTAGTGTGCCTTCTCCTTTCTGCTGAATAACCTAAATAACCACTCTGCTTATAACCCCCCTTGCTGATCCTCCAAACTCACCTTGCACATAAGGCAAACCCTGGTGTAAGGTAGAGGGGTGGAAAGAAGGTGGAAGGGTGGTTGGGAGCCCCTCCTGGGGACTCCGATTTCTGGGAGGGGGATTGTGTTTCTGTATTGCCTTAAACTTGTGTATTTCTGTAAATATTCCTGTACATGGTGTATATATCTGCTTGTACTTTGTGCTAAGCTGTAATTATGGCTTCGTTCCTTAACTTCCAGCTGTCTGAGTCTAGTCTGGGTGATTTTACAAGTTGCGGGGGGGCGGTGAACTCCCAAACCATCACAGCAGGTCATCTTCTAACTCGTTCGAGTTTTATTAAAAAGTGAGTATATTGTTAAAAGATGAAGAGTAAACTGAAGTGTGATGCACTTGCTGAATGAATGAACGAATGACAACATTTAAAAACTCCTTGTGGATACAGTTTACGTACAGAGCCAGACTGGTGAGGCCTCTCCATCACCCATATCCAGGCAGTTCTTTAGTGAGGTGCAGCTGCTGAAATCATGTTGTCATCACTCTACTGCATTCAACTGCCATCAAGAGCGCGCGTGGTTTTGACAGTCTCACACTGAACAAATGACACCTGTGATGGAAAGGAGTGTTCAGTAGCACCACTCATTCTGAGGCTAGGATCTGCTCAACCTGGTCTTCAGACTGGAGGGCAGTTCCACAGACAGGACACTGCTCCCTTCTTGTGTAGGGGAATATTGGTCAGAATCAGGCATGCTGTGAGGAGAGGCAGGAAGCGCATAGGGAAAGGAGCTAACATCTGTGATCTCGGCTTGCATGAGTGGGTGTCCTTGAGGTCCTGTCAGGACATTCACACACAGTGAGCACTTACAGCCTCGGAATCTGTGAGGAGCTACTTATGATAGTGTGTACAACTGAGTAGTTATCTTTCTGGACAGCAGCTACGCATCAACCCCAGGTCACATACTTCTGTGTCACAGGAGGTGCCCTACAAATGACCTTGAAAGATTGAGAACCCATTCCCAGGCTGACCATGGTGAGCAGTTCCCTGTCAGAGACCTCTGCCAAAGCGGGAAAAAGCAAAGCAATGCTTTACTTTATAAATCACACTGTTTATCAAGTGTGTATCCAATCCTGTTCTTATTCCCATGTCCAGAAGCAGGTTTGTACCCATGCTGCCTCTTCCTGCTATGTCAGCAGGTGAAGATGCCATCATAGCGTGTAAGGGTGTTTCCAAAAGGTCCATAATTAAATAAAAACATTCCTAAACAGCTTATGGTTTTCAAAAGTTATCTAAAAAGAAAACTCATTTTGAATCTCAGTGCCCTCTTGCAGTCACCACTGAGGCTGTGAACTCAGTGTCTCATCAGAGCAGCATAACAGAGGGCTCTATAAGTTCAATGCTTTCAGTGATTAGGTTACTAATTACAGAAACTAGAGAGTTGCTTAAAGCAGCTGTAAGGAGGAATCACAGGGGTTTTCCTTGAACTGCTTTCTGATGAATAGGACATTAAACAAAGAAGAACTTGGAGAAATTTAAATTACATCTTGTGACCTGGAAGTCAGATGTGGCACTGCCTGTACACTGAGGAGCAGACAAGATGGATGGGCTATAACTGCAGACTGCTTGGTGCTATTAATTTTCACTACATGAATCTTTCTGACCAATGGCACATTATCGTGTTACTTTTTCTGGCATTCCCTTGTCAGTGGTTTTCCCCTCATGGCACCAGTCCAAAATATGTACAGATCTTACCTAGCCACAGTTAGGCACTGTGCCTTGATACTTAGAGTCTCCCAAAATTCTTACTGTGCTGCTTTCTCCTTAGAGAAATGACTTGAGAAACTTTGATTCCTGTCTGTCTGCAGTAACTGTCACTGCTGAAGGCACTTCGAGCAGAACAGGTTTCTACTCTGGAGAAGGTTTTATGGATTGGGACCTTGATGCTCTTAGGCTGGAGTCTGCTTCCAGCTCTTGGGAAACGGTGTAGCCTCGTGGTGTTTCTGAAAAGCATTGCTTTGTTTTGGTAGGTAAGAGAATGGATTCTCTGGATGCATCTGGAGAGGAGAAATTATGAGATGCACACAGATACCAAGAACATCAGCAAAAACTTCTCTTGGCTGTCCTGCCTGTCTAGGGCGGAGTGAGGTCCTTGCAGGCAGCACCGACAGTGTTGCTGCCTCCACCATCTCAATGGCAAGGAACTGCAAGGCTCCATCACTGGGAAAGAGAAATTCTGCTCTGGGGCCTTTACTGGAAACACTGAAGGGAATGTGATGGCTCTGCTTCAGTGTTCCCACCTTTTCAGATAGAGAGTTAGTGCTGATGCCCCAGAGCCAGCAGATCTCCAAGTGGAAACCACCCCCAAAACCATTCTGTGTCCTGATGAAGTACACAGGAGCTAAGCTGCACATTATCTGCCTGAATTAAGTATCCAGTTCAGTAGCAGACCAGTTGAGTCAATGGGCCTTTTTCCTTTGATTTCACAGGCATGGGGTAATTCCTCCACAACCTGCTGACCAGACTTTGCCTGGTCAGGTATGACAGTGAGCTGGGATGAGTGGAGCATGCTGGGCATGAATAAGAAGGCCTGTGACTGAAATCCCAGGACCGCTGTGCATTTCCAGATAAGCTGTGCACGCTCTTTAGCACACAAGCAGAACACACGCGCGGTCCCAAGGTATGGAATCCACCCCTCCATTTGTCCTGGAGTCACTGCAGCAGTTGGCACAGGAGTGATGTTCTGTTGCCAGGAGAAGAGAGCACACGATGTTCAGGGAGGAGAGGTCAGGTCTCTTCCTGTTTAGATGTTTTGAAAAAATGCTTGAGCATTTTAGTGGAAAAATGTCTGAGGGAACCATCCAAATTTGGAAACAGGAAATACTGTGCTAGCATAAATATAAATTTGACAGCTGAAATGAGAGACAAGTGGTTGTCAGGTAGGGCTGGTAAGGACAGTGTTGTGCCAGCTGCTTATGCTGAGGCTCAGCAGTCAGGGAGCATATTCTCACTGCCATGCACGGGAACATACCTACCCAGCAGTCATCACTGCTGTTGAGCCATCTTGGCTGTCAGAGCCAGGTCTTCAATCTTGGGATCTCCCATCATGGTGCTAACAGTCAGTAAGATGTGCCCTTCAAGTGGGGGACTCCTAGCTTTCAGTATCCACTGCTGGAAATACTGCGACACTAAAATCAGAAGTTTTAAGGAGTACAAATTAGAAACAGACTTTCCAGTGCCAGGTTACCAGTGCAATGAAATTAGCTCTTCACACCTAATGTCAACCCTGCTCTTGATCCTTTCTCCCCTTCAGCAAGTCACTGAAGCTCCCCGAGCCCCTTCCTAGCCATACATAAAGTAGATGTAATGTTGTTTTTAAGTCTGTGCAGTTACTGAATTACTCTTGCACCTGATTGCAAGTAATACACCCCTAAAGCTATGATTCACCTTTGCCCATTGATTTGCTGTGTGACCTTGAGCACCACATTAAATATACCTTTAATATTCAAAGGACTTGTGCTCATCTACACTCATGATCATGCTACCCAAACTCCTACTCTATACCAACCTTTCAAAGCAGAATCTACTTGTTATTTATCATGAAATCTAAAGACAGGAGCTAACCTCTTCTGAAATACAGAAGAGATCTGGGAACTTAAGTTCCATTCAAATGCACCTCAAGCAAGTTTCAGTGGAGCTTGAAGAGTATAGGAAATTTAGATACTTCTGAAAATGTCACCCTAGCTGTACCTCCAGGGTCTGACATTACACAGACACCTGAATTACTAAGGCAAGTTCCTTTTGCTGATCCAACCTAATTGCTTCGAAGCTTGCAAAGCATTAAGTATGCACATATTTAATGTCTGCTAATGCTGGAGGGGGAGGAGACCTCAAAGTGAAAACTACTGTGCATTTAAATGTCTTCTTCAAAGTTCATCTCAACCTCAAGCCAAGGGGCTGTCTGGTGCTGCTTACTTTGCTATTTTAGTCACCTCTATGTTCTGTGCATTGGAGAGATGAGCTATTGAATCGAGGTGTGGTGTTTGTTTGAAGAGAGGTCTTCTGGAAGAGTGAGTGGCTGAGTGAGAAGTGTGGGTAGAGTGTGCCCTGTCACTACAATTAGACCCTGCTTGTGACCACAGCAAGGCCTTTGAGAGTATAGTCTCTTGTGTGTGATTGTATAAGGAGCAACTGTGCTTTTCTTTGACTTTGTTGGAAGATCACTGTGAAACGACATGGACAAGAAGCAAACCTGTTTTCTGGATATTTTAGGACTCGGATCTTAGAGTTTTTTGTGTGTTGACTGGAAGTAAACAAGGCTTGGGAAAGATGGCAGTTGGGTTTGACCCTGAGACCATTCTGGGAATCAGAGAACACAAATAATGCTTTCATAAAAATGTTCTCTGCACTCACCCTTCGTGAGCGATCTCTGCCATGATGTAAGTCTGGGCAACACTGGCAGCAGACGTCTGAGCTTCAGCTCTTGGTCATCTGAGCAGCTACTCTAGTGATACAAATAGCCCCCTGAAACCAGGAGGTAAATTTTGGGAGAATCACATAGAGTGAGTGAGAATTGCAGAGACTGCCTGCCTGTCATCCCAACCCAATGAAATTCATGGGCTGGGGACAAGGGTTTGGAGTGGGACCTCAGTTACTGTGGCAGCAAGATTTCATCCCCACTTAGTGTCCATCTCCATACCTGGTTTTAAACTGAGAATCTCTGCACTAATGCATTGGTGTGGTGAACAGGCATTGTTGTCACCTCTGCAAACAGCAGCTCTGCTGTGCAAGCTGGTTCTTTGAATCTGTGGAGTGCTTTTCACGCTCCTTGCCTGTGAAACAACACAGAAATAAGCATGATGTCTGATTCCTACAGATACTCTAGCTTCTACAGATGAAGCCCTCAAACCACTGAAATAGTTCTGCAGTATCAGTGAAGACAAGGGCAATGACAGACTTGAATGGTTAAAAAAAGTAAAGCTACCAGACCTCAGCTGTGTTATGATTATTATTTTTTTTAATTTGCTTCCTTTTCATTGCTTTTTTTATACTGAGGCATAAATAATGTTAAATTCCAGATCACCCATGGGTCTGAAATTTAGCTGTAACAAGGACTTCTGCCAACTTTAATGAAAGCATTTTGCTAACATGAAAGAAAAATAGCTCATAGACAATAAACAGCCCTCCTGAAGTGTGTTATCCTTTTGCATTTAAGGTCAAGCATCTCTAAAAGGGGGAAAAATAGATAAAGGGTATACAGAGAATCAGCTGCAACAACAACCTAAACCTCTGTGTGAGGGTCCTCCCATCAGGGATTTGGTTTTCAGACTGTTCACAGCTGCCACTACATTTTTTTTCTGTGGCCTGAATAGTATAGATACTGGGCTGGTAGTGCTTTCCTTTCCACTGGTGTAAACCTAGGTTGGAGCTCAGGCCTGGATTGCCGGTGCACACACTTTATCCCTGGGATCTCAGCAGGATAGCTTGTGGTATAAAGTTAATCACGAGTGTAAATCTATGCAGGATTCTACCCTGTTCTGTGACTTTGACTTCAGATGACCCCAGCTGAGTTCCTCTGGACTTTAGCCGCCACAACACGGGCTGAATTTGGTTTAGTACATTATGCTCTTCTCACCGTGGAGATTCTAACCAAGAGCAGCTATTCAGTAACAAATGGATAATTTTGAAATTCTCTCCCTTTTCTTTTACTTAGCAATATGTCTGTCCTGCCAGAGAAAATACCTACAGGTTTCCTAACCAGCTTATTCTGCTGATGAACTGATGTGTTTTGATGTGTTTGCAGATGAGTCAAATACTTATCTCCTTATCTGAACTTCTGTCTCCAAGCCCTTGCCCTCATGATCCAAGAAAGACTAGTGAATAACTGAGATGTAGTGGGAGCATACTGGGGATGAGATGGTATCATGCAATGGGCAATTTCAAATTCTGCTGATGGTTAAATGAAGATGCTAAAAATGTGCTTGAAAGAGGACTGGCTGGCTTAGAAGACCGGCAGCAGGAATGACCTTCTGAGTGTTTGAGGGCTGCATTGAGGTCCACATTATGTGTCAAAGTGTGGCCAGGCTGAGGAGGCCAAGCTACCTTTTCCCTGCTACCCCAAAAGCTGTTTGGCATGCCAGGGCTGGGAGGCACTGTGATAACCATGACATAAAGCTGGACTTGGAGGCGTGGTTCTGGTAGCCTTTTTGCCCTACGTGCAGTCAGAGGAACTGTCAGTTTTTGCAGACTTTTCGTAGACTTTTTTGACGTAACACATTCTCCTTTGACAATTTTCTAGAGTTTGGACAAGCCTGATCTGCCCTCTCTTCTGATGGGAAAAAAACCACAACCAAAACCAAAACATAAAAACCAACCAACCAAATAAAAAAACCCCACAAAACCCAGGAAATAATAAAAACTTTACACAAGAGAACCAGAAAGTGACCAGGCCATTCAGTACAGCCCCTTCATTCCTCTATGCTGGCTTCATCTTGTGCCTAGAAAAATCCACATTGTAAAGAAAAATTCCTCAACATGAGGAGAAACTTCTTTATGGTGAGAGTGACAGAACACGGGAGCGGGCTGCCCAGAGAGGTTGTGGAGCCTCCATCTCTGGAGACTTTCAAAACCTTCCCAGATGTGTTCTTGTGTGACCTACTCTTGTGATCCTGCTTTGCTAGGGGGCTTGGATCTCTGGAGGTCCCTTCTAACCCCTAGTATTCTGTGATTCTGTGATTTCCAGGACTCTCATACACAAGCAGCATGGCAGGAGAGGAACTGCTAAGGGTAGCTGACTGAGGATAATGGATAGTAGGATGAAATTGAGAGGAAAAACTTAATTGGAATTAACTAGCTGAGAAAAGCCTCTTGATCTGTCAGACAGTGAAATTGCCTCCCAAGAGCAATGGTATAGTCCCAACCATGTGGGCATTTAAAGCCAGTGTAATGTCTATGATTCCCCGAGTTAACTGGAGTATCTCAATAATTGGAACTGACACTGAGATTTATCTTCTTTGATTGACTGGCTTTCATAGAGGCTCATCTCTTTGTGGTACTGCACAGAGCTTTCAGGGCAGCTGTTTGCACTTAAACTGCCAGAAGCTGACAATATGTATCCATTTCAGCTCTTCAAATGTGTTCTTTGAAAAAACACTTAAATCACTGGAATAGACAGTGCTAATCAGTCTGCAGGAAAATGGAGCATCCTTACCTGGGGCTCCCTGCTATAAATCTTCCTGTGCCAAAGCTCAGTCATCATACAGCAGTAGAGAGCCATTTAGGTGCATTACTGCCAAATGCCCAATCAGCCTGAAAAATTGGCCTGACTTTGGCCAAGACAATAAAAGAGAAAGGTGTTTTGCCAAACCCATAAAAACAAATGGCTGGTGTTTCAGCAGGAGCTCCCGTTTACGATAGAGAAGGATTCATTCCACTAAGATGATGAGAATGATATCCCATGAGGATTTCAGAGAAGACAGAGTGCATGGCAAGCTGGCCATAAAGGCTGAGGTTTTTAAGGAGGCTCTGTACTCAGCATTGCCCATCCATCTGCTGTGTAACCCTGTACAATGGGAGCATATCTCCTCTTTTGATCCAACCTCTCCGGTCTGGTGTAGCTCTTCAAAGCAACACCTTCCCCTTGTATTTTGGTCCTTTTTACGGTATACAGATAGGACCTGGGCAACTGAGGAGTGTCTTTTGCTGTGGTGAAGCACACTTTGGAAATCAGAGCCTACAGAGCTCTCAAGCTGATTAGTGTGTGAGATTTATGAGATATGTCTAAACACATCAGGTATTAAGCAGATAGAGGAGTAAGCTATTGCCACCAAATGTGAGATCCGCTTGGCATGTTTGCTAACTCCAGCATCTGGACAAGCTTCAGGTAATAGCTTGTGGCTGCAATTTTATACTTGCAAGGTTGTAAGCGGACTGACTCAGTCTGATTTCTCAGCATAGAGCCTTTCAAAAGCACCCCAGCCTGCGAGCATACAATTCTATGGGCAAAAAGTTGTGCAGCCTCTGCAGCAAGAGAAACCAGAGCAGTGATGCTGACTCCTGCAGGTTTCCTCTGAGTTAGTCACTTCTTCTCTGGCTGTTCCCTCACACTAGTCCCTCTGCCAGTCCAAAGGGCAGTATCACTGTCCTGTCAGTGCTCCACCTGGAAAAAGAAAGCTTTTATGCTCTGATAGTTTCTCTGATGTCTTAGGCTGCTCTCTATTGCACCAGTAAGCTAACTAATGGGTAGATGTGCATGCTCTTGCTCCTCTGCAGGCTCCTCCACCAGCCACAGTCACTCTTTGGCTGCAGGCTGACATGGAAGTGATGGGAGTGTGAGACCTTGCCTTTGCACCAGGATGTGCATGTGTGTGACAGTTTGTTCTCTTGCTTGCTCTCTCTAGTGCTTCTTGGCCTTGCATGTTGAGACACAGGAAGCAGAAGTGCAAAGCAGTTGAGAAGAGAGGAGGACTCCTCCCCTGGGGCTTCAAACCCTAATGCTAGTGGAAATGGGCAGCCCAGAAGGGACATAAGTGCCAAGGAGGGGTTGCAGAATTAGGAGGTGGAGTGCTATGACACTCTTACCTGGTGAGCTGAGAGGTGCTGGCTTGCAAGCCAAAGCCACATGGAAACCACTCATCCCATTATACCAAAGATATCCCTGTTTCTGGTGCCTGTGGGTTCTGGAAGGTGCTAGGCTCCTCTCTGTTTCAAAGCATTTTTTATCCCAAGGTTTCAAGGCCTTCAAGTGCGGAGAGAGTTTGGCTTTCTGTATGACCAGTTGTACAGTTATGGCTCTGCTGCTCACTATCTAAATGAGACCTAGTTAGGGAAATTAATGCAAATGAAATATGTTTATAGTTTGCCTGGAACGTTGTCAGGTATTGCCCTATGAGGATAATGTTCTGATTTACTGCTGAAGAGTAAATGGTTGTAAAGGAGTTTGAATGTCATCACAGCTTTCTTTTCCAAACTGCTGTTTCTTCTGCTTTGAGAAATTTGGGTAAAATTGATCTATATACATACTAGGGGAAAATGTTGAAAATCTAAAATGAAAATTAAGGAGATAGTTGATAGAAAATTGTTATTTGGAGATTTAAAAAAAAAAAAAAAAAGGATGGGGAGAAAAAGGAAAAGAGAAATGTAGACTTTGGGTAATACCTGCAAAATAGAACCAACAGGTACATGTCCCCATTGATTGAGCTGGACACAGACTGGGAAGGGTCTCATGGGCAGTCCTTTAGCTGATCAACATGGACTAAATCCAGCTGATGATGGCCACAGAAGCATCCCAGAAAAAGCCCTGTTGACACAAGGTCCTGCTGCCTTTCAGAACACCCTGCGGCAAACAGCCTCTGCCTTTGCTCTGTACTTGGGTTGGGAGAGTTTTGCTTCTGGCCCACCATCCCCAGACTGGTTTGCCATACCTATTCTCCTTCAAGAAGTCCTTGAGGAGTGCTGTCCTGAAACTGCCAGCTTTGTGTTATAAGCCACAAGTTCTCCTACTTCCCACATTGTGCAAGAGTGCAGATAAATAAATATTGGTTGTAAAATGATTCAGCCTTTATGAAATCCAGCTAAATTGCTTGGCTTTTAGTGGCATCAGCCTTGAATTACATGTCTGGACTAGACACTGCAGAGATGAATTTCCTTTAATTTGTTCCAGAGTAACTCACCATTTAATTTAACTGAGCAGTTCCTTGTTCTCCTGTTCTGGAATGATAGATTGTGAAATGCACTCCTTTAATCCAGACACTTGATTTCTGTCAGCAGAGCAATCTTTCTCAGTGGTATGCTAAGTATGCTTTTAAAAGGTATGGTGAATATGAATGCTATGCACTTGGTTGATGATTTAAGTGTTTACACTTTCCAAACATTGCAGAAAAAACAAATGTGGCTTAGCTGCATTTTTTTATAACCTTTCAGAAGTGATCATTCAAATAGCATCAAAAGGACTTAAATGGATTTCTAAATTGGATGGTACAAGTGAGGGCAACTCCCCCCTCATCAGAGAACCATCAATTTGAAATGGGGCTGAGCAGAGCTTATAATATTTCTGATTGCAGGGCTTCCATAGATCATCCAGAAAGCTTTCTAGTGGAGCCATTAATGGTAAAATATTTCATGTGGCTGCTGTCACTGCTTATGCTGGCTTGATGTTGCAAGGGAGCAGTGCCCATTTTTTTTTTTTTTTTTTCTTTTTTTTCTTT
>VWYK01037708.1:0-11700 GCA_013399775.1 Semnornis frantzii | reverse complement strand
TGTTTGTTCAGAGTATTTTTGACTAAAAAGAGTAAATTAAAATGTGTTTTAAACCAAGGGAAAAACAACAACAACAAGAAAAACCCCAACCAACCAACCAAAAAAACCTCAAACCCACCAAAAACCAACCAAAAATCCCAACCCCTCACACACAAATTGTGGTGTGAAGGTTTAAGAACTGGATTTAGTTTGCTTAAAAAAAAAACATCAGGTTTCTTCTAAGTCAAACTTCTGGGGCTTTTGTAGTAGTAAGAGACAATGTTAGAAGGAAAGCCCAGGTCCTCACACAAGTGGTGATTAGGATAAGGACTGGGTTTAAATAAACATTAGGAAGAAAAAATAATAGTAAGAGTAGTGAGTCAGGACAGGAATACCAGGAGTTCTTTCCATCAGTGAACAGTGAAAGGACTGACCAAGTTAGGGGTGGCTGTGTCCTGGGTGAGAGTGCACATTGCATGGTGCCTTCAGGTGTTTTCCATATTTATCATTCTGTCATTTACTTATCTCATGCAACAAAGCTCTCAAGTACATTCATGTTCATGTGAAAGCATCTCTCTGAATGAAATTTGCTGCTCATATTTTCTATGATTCTGTATTTTACTTTGTTCAGAATAGCTCAGCAAGAACTTGTCTCCTAAAAATCTTTTGCTTGGTGAGGTTTTTCTTTGTGTCTCCCACAGAACCTTTGCATGAAGCAGTTGGGAGAAACTAATAACTGACTTCTATCTGTGACCTGTAACTACTGCTCAGATTTTAATTCTGCAGTAGTGATTTCATAGAATCATAGAATGGTTTGGGCTGGAAGGGACCTCTGAAGGGCATCTAATCCAAAGCCCCCCTGAAATGAGCAGGGACATCCACAGGTTGCCCAGAGCCCTGTCGAGCCTCACTTTGAATATCTCCAGGGACGGGGCCTCAACCACCTCCCTGGGCAGCCTGGTCCAGTGTTCCACTACTCTCATGGTGCAGAGCTTATTCCTAACATCCAGTCTAAACCTGTTCTCTCCAGTTCGCAGCCATTGTCCCTTGTTCTATCACTACAGGCTTTCTAAAGTGTCTCTCTCCATCCTCCTTTGTTTTGCCTACTGGGGTGTATAGTGTTCCTGCTTCTCTTACTCTTGATACTTGAAAGCTGCAATATGTGTGGGAGAGACATGCAGAGGAAGAACTGATGATGTCAGATGTACCAGATATGACTACCAGAAATGATGGTTCCAGTAGACGATACCCACTCAGATAATAAAAATGTGAGTCAGCTCTCACTCATGTGCTAGCAAGGCAAAAGTCAAATTTTCTCTGAGCCACTGCTCTTAAATTTTCTACATCAACATCATGATGCATCAGGATATATTTAAAAATAACTTTTCCTCCCCCTCATGGATATATCCACAAACCTTGTGCAAAACCACTTCTGCTTCTCAAGCATGTGAAGCTGTGCATGAGTGAATGGACTGTGTCAAGATGAATTTTAATCAAACTTTAGCTAAAGATGAGAAGAAAAAAAAAAATTGTGGAATTCAAATTCCAAAAGGGAAGCAAGGAGCTGAATTTGCCTCCGTGGCTTCCTCTCACTACCATTTAACTCCAGTTGTGTCAGGTCTCACATTGTTCATTTGTGTGATGTATTTTTGAGCTATCTATTTTCGCTAGTTCTTGGTAGTGCTGCATTGTGATCCTGTGATCCCTCTTAGCACTGCTGTTTGGCTTTCCAAGAACTCTTAAAACTGCTCCATGTCTGAGCTGGGTAGTTTCATACTAAAATTGAATTTGGCTGAATCAGTGCCTGGCAGTAAGATCACAAGACACATTACTTTTGGTCTGGTCAGTTCTAGTGGGAGCTAGGTGAAAGGAGACTGGCAGGTAGTCTTTGGAGCTGAATGTAATAGAGGGGAATTGGTGTAATGCTGGAAAGCAGGGAACAGGCTGGTTTTCATATTTGTCCTTTGGCTTATTAGTAACCCCCTGTAAACTTGTGTTCATCTAATATTGATTCACTGCTGCTGAGTTCCGTGAGACGAAAGACATTCTGACCATACACTTTCCATTGTCATGTTAGATATGACTTGTTAAAGTGCACCCAGCTGCTGCTGCTTCTGCTGGGACTGTACATCTGGAGTGTTTGGCGCTGGCTGTGGAGCTGGCTGTACCCAGAAGAGGAATGAGAACAGGACAGGACAGCTTTGAAGTTTGCAGATAACACCAAGATGGGAGAGGAGGAAGATGCTGCAGAGGGACCTGGCCAGGCTGAGTCAATGTACTGAGGCCAGTGGGATGAGATTCAACAGGACCAAGTGCAGGGTCCTACACTTTGGCCACAATAACCCCATGCAGTGCTACAGGCTGGGGGATGAGTGGCTGGAGAGCAACCTGGCAGAGAAGGATCTGGGAGGCTGGGTGACAGATGCAGATGAGCCAGCAGTGTGCCCAGCTGGCATGGAAGGCCAGTGGCATCCTAGCCTGTATAGTGTGGCCAGCAGGACTGGGGATATAATTCTGCCCCTGTACTTGGCAATGGTGAGGCTTCACCTTGATCACTGTGTGCAGCCCTGGGTCCCTCGGCCACTCACTTCAACAAGGATATTGAGGTGCTGGAGAAGGTCCAGAGGAGAGTGACGAGACTGGTGAGGGGGCTGGAGGGAAAGTCTGATAAGGAGAGGCTGAGGGAGCTGGGGGTGTTCAGCCTGGAGAAGAGGAGACTTAGAGGGACCTTATCACTCTCTACAATTACCAAAAAGGAAGTTGTAGTCAGGTGGGGATCAGACTCTTCTTCCAGGCAACTTGTGACAGGATAACAGAGCACAACCTGAAACTGCACGAGGGGAAGTTTAGTTTGGGTATTAGGAAACACTTCCTCACAGGAAGGGTGATCAGGCACTGGCATGGGCTGCCCAGGGAGGTGGTGAAGTCACCATCCCTGGAGGTCTTTAAGAAATGATTGGATGTGGCACTTGGTGCATGGTTTAGCTGATGTGGTGGTGTTGGGTCACAGGCTGGACCTGATGATCTCAGAGGTCATTCCCAGCCTCAATGATTCTGTGACTCTACAATTTGCCATTAGTGTGGAAAGTCTGCTTTCTTTGAACCACTGAAATCACTGACAGGCTTCACACTGCCCTGTACAGGAGTTCTTCATTACCAGGGTGGCAAAATGTCCTAGCTGCTCTTGAATAACATAACCTCTGTAGAATTTACTGAGAGGCTTGCTGTAAGCTAGACATGAGCAGCTCAGATGCCATAGCTTCACAGAGAAAAACAATGCAGGTCTCACCAGAGTTACATCTTCTTATGCCAGCTCACAGCCTCTCACACAGGCTGTACAACATGGGGCATCTCTACTCCTCTGCTGGTCTCTTGCACCAAAACCTGTGTAAACATCCAGTGTTTCTGGGCTTACTTCAAGCCAGATGTTAAAGTTCCCTCTTGCATTCTTCTTGAGTCACGAAAATCTGTATTCTGAAGAGTGTTAGTTCATTACCCAGCAAAAAAATGAACTAAATGAGGTAATAGTAGGGATCAGCATGGGGGTTTCAGAAGTCTTCTATGATGACCTAATTCTGCTCTTATTCAATCCACCACTGAGATTGAACTGGGTTAGAGTTAGACACAATATTAAGTGCTTTCAGAAATCCCATCCTGAGTACAGAGGACGAGTTAGGGGTATCAATGTGGTACATTCTTCAACAGAAATTAAAAACAAACAAACAAACAAAACAAAACAATCAAACAAACCCAAAAACCCATTTGAAGTATGACTTCAACAAATCCTGCAGTTTTCTGCAAACAGGCATTTCAGAGATGTGCACTGTCTCCAAAAGATACCTTCAGCATTAAACCCTGAAAGATTCATGTCCTCTTTAGCCATTTAACAAATATACCTTTGCTGGCTGGGCCCTTCGAAGCAGTTTCTAAGCGTCTGAATATAAAACAGTTACGTGTTGCATGGATTTTATTTTGCTTTAATCCTTGAGTTCATAATCCTTGAAGTAAATTTTTGTGCTAAATCCTCTGTGACCAGAAGTATTCCTTTAAACCCTAGGGATTCCGCCAGCTATACTTCTGTTTTATGCCAGCTAGCCAGATGTATTTAAAAGGAAGAAAATTCTATGCTAAGTAAAATAAATTCAAATCTCCTTACCATGAAGTTTAAAAAATAAAGCTAAAAACCAACATAGATTTTATTCCCACAAAGGCACAGAATAAATATGGGGAGGGGGGAAAAAAAAAAAAGGCCAACATGTCAGATGGGATCAGAACTGATGTTTATACATTGCCGGGTATGGCTTCATGAGGACCAGTTGCATTGTCTAGACCCAAGGAGGAAATGAGTTGGTGCAGACACTTTATGGTTGATAAAGACATCTTCTCTCTTGTGTAACACTGGATCCTTTTTCTGGTCAGGAAACTGAAATTTTTGCAAGTTCCAGTGCTTGGCTGCATTTCAAGAAGCTGTTGTTTGACCGAAATAGCGAAAAAAAGAGCACAAGGCTTGGCAGAGTCTGATTTTGAGTGCAGTGAAGCTGATGAGAATGTCTCACCTGACCTGGCTAGGCATGTAAGTATTGGGATCTACACACACATCTGACTGCTAACAGTGATTTACACAGGAGTTTAGAACTGTTCTGAATTCACAGCCTCACAGGTGTGATGGAGGCCTGGTTTTCCATCATTTCCCTCTGCCATTCCTTTTTTTCCCTCTGTCCCTACCGCCACCTTTCCCCCCCGTTTGCTACTATTTGTCATTGCATACTGCAGGAGTGGCTTCCATAACGCACCAAGGAGACTTAAAATCAAGCAACAGTTTCAAAGATGCTTTTGTTGTGTTCCTGTGAAGGTATCACAATTATAATAAGGATGACAGTTCAGGAGAGACAGGGACCTGCTGGAAAGAACCCAGCAGGATGATTGGGGAACTTAAGCATCTCCCCTAGGGAGAGAGACTGAGAGCCCTGGGGCTGTTTCATCTGGTGAAGAGAAGACTGAGAGGGGATCTCATCAATATGTACAAAGATCTGAGGGGTGAATGTCAAGTGGATGAGACCAATCTCTTTTCAGTGGTCTGCAGCAATAAGATAAGGAGCAGTGGCTACAGACTGGAACGTAGAAGGCTTCAGCTCAACATGAGGAGAAACTTCTTTACAGTGAGGGCAGCAGAGCACTGGAACAGGCTGCCCAGAGAGGTTGTTGGGTCTCCTTCTCTGGAGACTTTCAAAACCCACCTAGATGCATTCCTGTGCCAAGTTCCCTAGGGGATCCTCATCAGGGAGGTTACACTTGATGATCTCTGGAGGTCCCTTCCAACCTCTAAGGTTCTGTGATTTGGAATACATCTACATGCACCACAGGGGTAATCTCTTTGCTACCCAGCCATGGTGACTCTGATCTCAAGTGATCTCATTCCACATCCTCTGCATAGTTCTGGCCCGTGGGCAGTAGAGAATGACCCTCCTCTGAAATCTTAGACATGTTTACGCGAGAGCATGCCAAATGCATTAACAAGTGGTGGAGTGAAACCCCGAGTGAGTAAACATGGTCAGCCCAAACACATGTAAATAGATCTGAAATTTCAGAGGATGTAATGCCTCTTTATTCACACCGCAAACTGTAGAAGGAAATGTCAGGCCAGTAAAAGTCTACTCCGTTCATTTATCCTTAATTGCTGTTTTGTCATGGCATAAGACATCAAGCTCCTGGGGAACTATTTTCTGTCGTCTTTGCACAGCAGATTTGGTTCAGATGCCAGCCCTCTTTTGTTGTGACTAATGTAATGTTTCCTTGCACCCAGTTGTAGATTCTGACTGCGGGATTTCAGCATCTCCCCTACAAAGAGAGACTGAGAAACTTGGAGCTGTTTAGTCTGGAGAAGAGGAGACTGAGAGGAGATCTGATCAATGTGTAGAAATATCTGAGGGGTGGGTGTCAAGCAGATGGGGCAAATCGCTGCTCAGCAGCAATAAGACAAGGAGCAAGGGCTACAAACTGGCACATAGAAGGTTTCAGCTCAACATGAGCAGAAACTTCTTTACAGCAAGGGTGACAGAGCTCTGGAACAGGCTTCCCAGAGAGGCTGTGGATTCTGGAGATTTCAAAACCCACCTTGGTGCGTTCCTGTGCCAGCTACCCTAGAGGATCCTGCCTTGGCAGGGGCATTGGACTGAATGACTTTTAGAGGTCCCTTCCAACCTTTAAAGTTTTGTGACTCTGTGATTCTGGCAATAGACATTTGGGATGTTGAACTCACTCTGCACTTATCTCTCGCCTCATCTGCTGCACCCCCAGAGAAAGAGAGAAGGCTGCTGCTGCTACCAAGCTGGAAGCAGATATTTGGCCGAGTGCTTCCCTGGTTTTGGAAGGGTGTTCCTACTTTTAGCAGCACGCCTAGACTTTGAGAGGTACCTTATGATGAGTGAACAGCTATATGAGGAACGTTCAAACTTTTAAATTGTATCCAAGGAACCTCCGGTAATAAGGGCTTCAGCTTCTACCCACAAGTGGTCCTGTGGGAAAACTGGTCTTTGGCTTTTATTTCCTGAAAGGAAGGATTGTATGGCAGTGCTGGGGCTTCGGGGTCTGTATAATCAAGGCTCGGCATGATGAATTTGATGTCCTGGCATCTGCTCTGTATGCTTTGTAAGGCTTCCAATAAAATATGAATATAAAAGAAATATGCTTCATATGTCTCTATAGGACATATGGCAGTTAAAGCTTCAGATATGGCATTCTTCTTGAGTTAAAAGGGATATGTCAGAACACACATAAGTGGCACGGTTCTTTCGAAGCCAAAACAGCAGGGAAATTTAGGGAGGCAATCAAGGCAGACCTGACAGGCTTTTTCAGGGGGGGCAAGAGGTTGCTTCAGGCTTGAATGCACCTTTGAAAACTCTGAAGCTCCAGACAGCATCGTGTTACTGTATACAATCCTTCAAAGAGGGCAAGGTGTGAAAACAAGCCATTAAATGTGTAAGGGGTGAAGGAAGATTTTTGCAGATCAGAGTCAAGGTTGCCAGCTTTTCCCCACCACAAAACCCCAACGTCCCTCTCCAGGAACTCAACCCAGAATATTGGTTTTGGATGACTGCCTCTGCAAATCAGTATAGTACAGATGAGTCCCTCCCCCATAATCAACTTCCAAGCCCCACTAGGAGTGCAGAAAAGGCAAAAATGAAAGACAAAATAAAGGCTGGCGTTTGAGTGGCTTTAGCCTGCGGTGGGTTTTCCAGCACTGTCAATGTGCTCTGCCTTTCCAGAATGAAAATATGAAGTGTAATTAGGTAAATCAGGTATTTCTTATCTTGCTTGTGCATTTTCTCAAAGCAAAACCAAAGAGTAGCTTTTTGTTCCTCATCCTTTGTTCTGCAGCTGCTTCCCCAGGCTGCTCCTCAGGACTTTTCCATCAGTGCTCCAGACCAGTTCTGATGTGCGGCAGATGCCAACGAAAGGCCCATGACGGCAGCCTCACCAGGAACCTTCCTGTGTTGCTCAGGGGTCTCATCTCAGCCCAGCCCCTCAACCTTGGTCCTGCAGCTGCAGCCACCAGTTTGAATGTTACTACAAAATCCACAGAGCTCTGAGTGGGAGCAGGGGGAGTTTTGGCCACCCCTCTGAGGAAACAGCCCCATGAAATTTTGGGGCTAGATCCATTAACCAAAGAGTTGTTAGGGTTTTCTGCATATGAACCCTCCAGATGCCACTTGTAGGTTTCGGAAGGAGTTAACAACCAGAACTGAAAAAGAGAGGGCCTTTCCTCCTGGAAGTGGTCCAAGGGAATATTTGTGGAAGATACTTCACAAGCAATGGGTAGTTTATGAATCCCCTGCTTCAAAATTATGAGAGACCAATTGGACAGAAGATGAAATGCTTTTGAACATGGTTTGGTTTCAGTCATTTGAGCTGATCATGAGCTACCCACTGTTCAGGCTGGCTGCTTGCAAGAGCCAAATAGCACCTTTTAGCAGTATTTAGTCAGGGCACTGGCCTGGCAGGGGACAGCTTGTCATCAACCCATACCTGCCCATTGGAGAGCATGCTCTGGACGCAGCACCATGCAGTGTTTTCCACACGGGGTGTGTGTGTTTCTACTCTTGCTGATTCCTTCAAGCCTGTGAAACATCCAGGTTCATTCTACCTGCTTTCCGGCCCAAAATCTTCCCTGTAGTGCAGTTGGAATATAACTGACCATAACAGCACCTTCTTGTGTTCCACAAGCATAGAATCATTAAAGTTAGAACGTCTAAGATCATAGAGTCCATCTGTCAACCCAACATCACCATGCCCACTAAACCATTCATGTCTCTAAGTGCCATGTCTATGTCTACACATCTTTCTAACACCTCCAGGGGTGGTGATCCATACATCTGTCTCTTTAGGGAGCCTGTTCCAATGCTTGACCACTCTTTCAGTACAAGAAGCATTCTCCTGAAGGCAAAGACTGATGGCTGCTCCTACTTCCCTGTCCTTGTCAGTCTATCAGGGGGCTGGACCCAAAATCCTTTGAAAGAACAAAAAAATACATTCATTTCTTTTTTAGAGCAGGCAAGGAAGGAAAGTGCAACTAGTTTCTAATAGTGCAGTGTAGCCAGAGGAGGAAATTCTGTGCAATTCAGACTCTGTCAGGAAAGGACAGTCATCTTCTGGCACTCTGGTGAGGATCCCCATTGCTGGGAAACCGATCAGAGCCACCAGCCTCTGAGGACTGCCATGGGGAAAAGGGGAAGTGAGGTCAATTATTTTCCAAGGAAGGTGAGTCATAAGTTGCTTAGCTGATGCAGAGCAGTACGAGTGTCAGCTCAAAGACCTCATATGGTGGGAAGCAGATGCTTAATGAACAGACAGCTGAAAAGCTGCACAAAGGAAGGGAATCCCACATGAAGGAGGTAGGAAGTAACATAGAAATATGCCAGAGTAATTTATGTTGAGTCAAAACCCATCTCTTCGTGGTATATGTTGGAGTAATAGGTTTTGAATGCCCAGTCAGAGGGCTCTGGATGCTGCTACGGCAGACACACATTCATTAGCCATCCCTTTCACTGGGAAAGCTCTCCTCACTACAACTGTCTTGCAAGAGGGTACAGTAGCAATGACTCTTGGCCTTGCTGGTCACAGCTCAGTATCATATATGTACAATCCCATGAAACCAAAACATACTCTCAAAGAGCTCTTGTACTCCAGGGCTTCCACTTCAGGAAGGATATTAGATTTCAAAGCATATTTACATATTTACTATAACACTTCCAAGAGCAGCTTTTTTTAAAAGGTTATAGCAACATCTGTTTGCCTTTGATGGGGACAGTTCCTCTTGCTTATGTTCCTTAGACCATTGAACTCCTGAATCTTACAGAAATCTTAAGCATTTTAAATCGCCTCAAGGTTTTCTTCTTTTTTTCTTTTCCTTCTCTTTTTTTTTTCTTTTGTTGTTATTACTGTTTTATTTTTAAGAGGTTAGAAATAAATTGGCTGTGGAGTGTTCATAGATTAAACTAGTAAGAACTCAAGGATCTGCTTCTAAGTGTGCTGCACTTGCTAAACTTAAAGGGGGGGAAAAAAAAAAAGTCTGACTAGATCTGCTCCATACAGTGTTGAGTGTGGTATACAGCAGCACAAGAGAGAGTTTTCTGGTTACTCCATAGCAATGAACCAGAAAGATGTGGAAGGAATTCCATAGTCAAGTAGCTTTGTGAGTTCTTCAGTACAAGGATACTGAGTCGCTCTGGGTTGACCAGAGTGGTTGTAGATGCCCCCTCCTTGGAAGTGTTCAAGGCCAGACTGGATAAGGTCTTGGGCAATAAGGTCTAGTTGAGAGGTGTCCCTGTCCATGGCAGGGAGGTCGGAGTACAGGAGGTGCTTGAACCTGTACAGAGAAGGGCACCAAGGCTGGTGAGGGGGCTGGAGCACAACCCTAGGAGGAGCAGCTGAGGGAGCTGGGGGTGTTCAGCCTGGAGAAGAGGAGGCTCAGGGCAGACCTTATTGCTCTCTACAACTACCTGAAAGGAGGTTATAGCCAGGTGGAGGTTGTTCTCTTCTGCCAGGCACCCAGTGACAGAACGAGGGGACACAGTCTCAAGCTGCACCAGGACAGGTTTAGGCTGGATGTTAGGAAGAAGTTCTTCACAGAAAGAGTGATTGGCATTGGAATGGGCTGCCTGGGAAGGTGGTGGAGTCACCGTCCCTGGAGGTGTTTAAAAGGAGACTGGATGAGGCATTTAGTGCCATGGCTTAGTTAATTGGAAGGTGTTAGGTGATAGATTGGACTCGATGATCCTGAAGGTCTTTTCCAACCTGGTTAATTCTGTGATCTCTAAGGTCTATTCCAAACTAAGGCATTCTGTGATTCTGTATCCATGCACCTCAACAGAAAGAGATTAATGCCAAAAAACATTGCTCGTTTGACTGTCAGCTGTGCAGTCTGTGTTCACCTGAATACAGGAAAGCATTTTATAACGATTTACTGGAGTGTGCTGGATGTAGATATGGCAGAAGACCAGGGTATTCTTTAGGGAATTACAGAAGGGCAGAGTAAATAAAGCTATACAAGTTAGGTCCAATGCTGAAAGGAAAAAAAAAAAAAAAAGGCTTGGGGGCAGTTTTTCTGAAATTTCACCATCCCTTTTCAGTATTCAGGTCTGAAGTTTCCTGAGACAGCTTTTTCTCAGCCAGCCTACTTAACACCAGAGCCATAAGTATGGCTCACAGCTACCAGTGGACATGCTAGATTTTGATCCTCCAGCATAAATCCATCTCCACTGTCACTGAAGCTGGATTGATACTTGGTTTATAGGAGAGAACACTATCCAAACTCTTGACCTCTCTTTTATGATGTAGGAGCCTGGTCTTGAAAACATGAAATGAAAAAAAAACCAACTCATCCCTGCCAGTCAACCCTGCTGGCAGATATGAGGGCATTGTATCAACCCACCTCCCAGTGGATCTCAACTGTCTGGCCTCATATGAGAATTGTTTCAAGTTAGCACAGCAGAGCCATCACATGGCACAGAGAGAACAATCTGGTAATCAGGTCCAACCAACTTATCAAAGGCCTGCTTGACTAACCTCATCTCCTTCCAGGACAAGGTGACCTACTCACTGGTTGAGGGAACGGCTGTGAATGTTGTCTACGTTGTCATTAATAAAGCCTTTGACACCATTACCCACAGCATTCTCCTGGAGAAACTGGTTCCTCATGGCTTGGGTGAGTACACTCTTCACTGGGTAAAAAATGTCTGAATGACTGGGCCCAAAGAGCGCTGGTGAAGAGAGTCAGATGGAGTTGGCAGCTGGTCTCAAGTGGTGTTCCCCAGGGCTTCGTATTGGGGCCAGTTCTCTTTAATATCTTTGTCAGTGATCTGGAAGAGCTGCTCGCAGAATCACAGAAACATTCAGGCTGGAAAAGACCTTCAGGATCACCAAGTCCAACCGACTAGTTGAGGGCACCTTCAGTAAGTTTGCAGGTGCCACTAAGCTGGGAGGGAGCTGTTGATTTGCCTGAGGATAGTAAGGCTCTATAGATGGATCTGGACAGGCTGTATCGATGAGTCAAGGCCAGTGGCATGAGCTTCAACAAGGCCAAGTGCCAGGTCCCACACGTGGATCGTAACAACCCCATGCAGTGCTACAGGCTTGGGGAAAAGTGGCTGGGAAGCTGCCTGGCAGAAAGGACTTGGGAGCACTGGTCCATAACTAGCTAAGCATAAGCCAGCAGTGTGCCCA
>VWYK01037696.1:0-23086 GCA_013399775.1 Semnornis frantzii | reverse complement strand
TGACTTACCAAAGATGGTGGAGATGCTCTGGCAATGACCACTGCTAGCTCCCTCAGCACCCAGAGGTGCATCCCATCAGGACCCATGGATTTGTGGATGTTCAGATTACTGAACTGTTCCCTAACCCAGTCCTCATCGACCAGGGAAAACTCCTTTGTCCTGTCTTCCACTGAGGCCTCAGGGCTTTGACATGCTGAAGGGGTGTGGGACCAGAGCAAGGCTTTCTCACTGCTCTAGTTGCTCTGCACCATCCTGTGCTTCGTGTCTTGCTCTGGCACTGCCACAGAGCACATCTACTTCTTATCTCCCAGATCCAGAGATGTGGAAAACACTGGTGGTGGATCTGTGACACTGGAGGCCATTGTGAGGCTCACATTTCACAGAGGCATTTTAGGGATTACCTCTAAACTACATCAGTTTTCCTCTGTTTTGAAGCTCTACAAAGAGTATTTGAAATTACTCATCTTGCCACGGGTTTGTTTGCTGCTCTGAACAATTTGTGTTGCAACTTGCTCAAGGTTAGACTGGAACATTAGAATGAACAGTTACATCCTCAGGGAGCATTGGTAGAGGCAGATCTCTTAGCTGGGAAGATCTGTTTCCTCTGTGAGACTTTACCTTGGGAAAAGAAGTTCTTTGTACTTGACTTACAATGAGAAATTTGGGCTCTTGGGGGCCAGAATTACCTTCCCTGCTCTAGCATTTGTGGATGGGTTCATTCGTGTTGGTTTAGTCAGGGGGAGCAGAGTTCCTCAAGCCCAAAGCACGACTCTGTTTGCTACCAGTGCATCTCCATGCAGCATTTCCAGCACCAGGAGAGAGATCTGCACAGGGGCTGAGCTGCTTTTACACCTCCAGCTGCAGCCGTGTGGGGAAGGACTCTGGGTGTCAAGTGTACTGAAACAGTGCAGCTCTCCTGGTGACAGCGAGGACAGGTGGCCTGTGCCCGCTTCCTAAACTGCCACTGCAGCATCTGCAGCTTTCCACTTCACAAAACAGCTCTTGGCTAAGTTGCTGAGGGTGTTCACCATGCCCTGTCACCAGCCTGGCCCGGGGCATGCTGACAGCACATTGCCTGTGGGAGAGGGCCCACGTCCTGCAGCTACTGCCGGCAGAGCGGCACCAGCACACACACAGCCCTGCTGCTGCAGGGCTCACCCTCACTCACAGCTGTCTGCAGCAGCTGGGACCTGCCTTTGCCTTCTGCTCTGGACATGGCCACAGCAGCTGGGACACCTGTGCCTCTGCCTTCTGCTCTGGATGTGCCACAGCAGTTGGGACACCTGTGCCTCTGCCTTCTGCTCTGGATGTGCCACAGCAGTTGGGACACCTGTGCCTCTGCCTTCTGCTCTGGATGTGCCACAGCAGTTGGGACACCTGTGCCTCTGCCTTCTGCTCTGGATGTGCCACAGCAGTTGGGACACCTGTGCCTCTGCCTTCTGCTCTGGATGTGCCACAGCAGTTGGGACACCTGTGCCTCTGCCTTCTGCTCTGGATGTGCCACAGCAGTTGGGACACCTGTGCCTCTGCCTTCTGCTCTGGATGTGCCACAGCAGTTGGGACACCTGTGCCTCTGCCTTCTGCTCTGGATGTGCCACAGCAGTTGGGACACCTGTGCCTCTGCCTTCTGCTCTGGATGTGCCACAGCAGTTGGGACACCTGTGCCTCTGCCTTCTGCTCTGGATGTGCCACAGCAGTTGGGACACCTGTGCCTCTGCCTTCTGCTCTGGATGTGCCACAGCAGTTGGGACACCTGTGCCTCTGCCTTCTGCTCTGGATGTGCCACAGCAGTTGGGACACCTGTGCCTCTGCCTTCTGCTCTGGATGTGCCACAGCAGTTGGGACACCTGTGCCTCTGCCTTCTGCTCTGGATGTGCCACAGCAGTTGGGACACCTGTGCCTCTGCCTTCTGCTCTGGATGTGCCACAGCAGTTGGGACACCTGTGCCTCTGCCTTCTGCTCTGGATGTGCCACAGCAGTTGGGACACCTGTGCCTCTGCCTTCTGCTCTGGATGTGCCACAGCAGTTGGGACACCTGTGCCTCTGCCTTCTGCTCTGGATGTGCCACAGCAGTTGGGACACCTGTGCCTCTGCCTTCTGCTCTGGATGTGCCACAGCAGTTGGGACACCTGTGCCTCTGCCTTCTGCTCTGGATGTGCCACAGCAGTTGGGACACCTGTGCCTCTGCCTTCTGCTCTGGATGTGCCACAGCAGTTGGGACACCTGTGCCTCTGCCTTCTGCTCTGGATGTGCCACAGCAGTTGGGACACCTGTGCCTCTGCCTTCTGCTCTGGATGTGCCACAGCAGTTGGGACACCTGTGCCTCTGCCTTCTGCTCTGGATGTGCCACAGCAGTTGGGACACCTGTGCCTCTGCCTTCTGCTCTGGATGTGCCACAGCAGTTGGGACACCTGTGCCTCTGCCTTCTGCTCTGGATGTGCCACAGCAGTTGGGACACCTGTGCCTCTGCCTTCTGCTCTGGATGTGCCACAGCAGTTGGGACACCTGTGCCTCTGCCTTCTGCTCTGGATGTGCCACAGCAGTTGGGACACCTGTGCCTCTGCCTTCTGCTCTGGATGTGCCACAGCAGTTGGGACACCTGTGCCTCTGCCTTCTGCTCTGGATGTGCCACAGCAGTTGGGACACCTGTGCCTCTGCCTTCTGCTCTGGATGTGCCACAGCAGTTGGGACACCTGTGCCTCTGCCTTCTGCTCTGGATGTGCCACAGCAGTTGGGACACCTGTGCCTCTGCCTTCTGCTCTGGATGTGCCACAGCAGTTGGGACACCTGTGCCTCTGCCTTCTGCTCTGGATGTGCCACAGCAGTTGGGACACCTGTGCCTCTGCCTTCTGCTCTGGATGTGGCCACAGCAATATCCAGATGCAGAGTGCCTCCATGACTGAGGATCAGGAATGCTGAAGGTTTTAAGCAGGTGTTGGGGAAGACACAAAGCAGGCATCTCGTGAGCTCTCCTGTCCCAGATGTGTCACACAGATGCTGACTTCAGTGGCTCAGCTCTCAGGGAACAGCAGTTCCTTGCTCTGTTCCCTCAAATCACACCACTCCAATACCAGACCAACTCAGCTGCATGTCTTCAGGGCAAAACCTCTGTTCACCCCAAATCTTTCCATTTCTCTCTCATCTTCCCTCTCCTTCCACCCAAGTTTCACACATTTTTTCCTCCCCTATCCTGTCATCACTCTCTTCTCTTCTTTGCCTGCTGCCCAAGGGAGGGAATATCAGAAGTGATGCATACAAGAGGAGCCCATTATCCCAGCAAGGCTTGAGGCAAAGACACACTCCTGCTCTGCACTAGCTTCATACCATTGTAGTGCATGGACAACTTTCTTTTATTTGAGCATCTTCCAGTGGCACTGTGCTCAGACCCAAGGCAGCTTCACCCAGGCCACAGTCAGCTTCAAAACAGAGTCACAGAATTGTCGGGGTTGGAAGAGACCTCAAGAATCATCCAGTCCCAACCCCCTGCCATGGGCAGGGACACTCTGCACTGGATCAGGTTGTCCAGAGCCACATCCAGCCTGGCCTTAAAAACCTCCAGGCATGAGGCTTCCACCACCTCCTTGGGCAACCTCTGCCAGGCTCTCACCACCCTCATGCTGAAGAGCTTCTTCCTAACATCTAATCTCAATCTCCTCTCCTCCAGCTTGGATCCATTCTCCCCAGCCCTATCACCACCTGACACCCTAAAAAGTCCCTCCCCAGCTTTCTTGTAGCCCCCTTCACACACTGCAAGGCCACAATGAGGTCTCCTCAGAGCCTTCTCCTCTCCAGACTGCACAGCCCCAACTCTCTCAGCCTGTCCCCATGGCAGAGCAGCTCCAGCCCTCTGAGCATCCTCATGGCCCTGCTCTGGACACCTTCCAGCACCTCCAGATCTTTCCTGTGCCAGGGGCTCCAGAACTGAGCAGAGTGCTCCAGGTGTGGTCTCAACAGAGGGTGCAGAGGGGCAGAATCCCCTCCCTTGCCCTGCTGCCCACATTGCTCTCGGTGCAGCCCAGGCTCTGATTACTCTCTGGGCTGCAGTGCACACTGGTGGCTCCTGTTGAGCCTCTCACCCATCAGCACCCCCAAGACCTTTTCTTCAAGGTTGCTCTCAAGCCAGACACTGCCCAGCCTGTATTGGTTCTTAGGATTGCCCTAACCAAGTGCAGGACTCTGTCTTGTTGAATCTCATGAGGTTTGCTTGAGCCCAGCTCTGCAGCTAGTGCAGGTCCCTCGGAACGGATCCCTTCCTCCAGCTATCAGCCACACCACCCAGCTTGGTGCTGAAGGATGCCTCGATGCCGCTGTCCATGTTGCTGATGAAGATGTTGAAGCTCGGTGATGGCAGCATTTGAAAGGCATGCACCAGCCACAGCCACTCTCACGCAGTGCCTGTTTTGCATGTCAGCTTGCTCACACAGAGGCAGCTCATGTCCGGCCATGTCCTCCATGGAGAGTGCATCAGAGAGCACCTAGTCTGAGATCAGAGCTCTACTGGGTTCTGCATCACCATCACCAGTTCAGTGCCTGAAACCCCCTGAATTATCAAGCAGCTTAACATGAGCAGCCAACCCTTGCCACCCAGCCACTGCTCTCGTTCTTAATTCTTGCAGCGTCTCAACCAGCTCGTCCAACACGAAGACACTGTTCCCCTGGGACAGCAGGAGGAGAGGAGCAGCTATCCAGGGCCCAAGTTCTCAGATGAAGGCTGGTACCTGGGCAGGTCCTGAGCCAGGGTCTCTGCTGGACTTGGCTGTCTCCTCAGTCAGGACAAGCAGACTGCGAGCTCAGCCAGGGCCCAGCTGTGGGAGCTGGCAGCACAGAGAACGAAGCATTCGGCAGCCGCTGAAGTCACAAACAGGCAGCAGGCGCCAGAACCCTCAGCTGGGGCTCCTTGGACTAAGCTGAATTTAGGCTGATCTGAGCCAGCTGAGGATCCACCCCACCGGGCCATGTCCTGCTGCCTACTGCAAGCTGGCTGCAGTGACCAATGAGTAAGGTTCCCACTTAGCCTCACTGGAAGCGTGAGCAGTGCCTGTGCAGGGCTCCTTTGTCTCGGGCTCTAAGCCATGAGCTCATAACCCGAAGCAGGCTGCATGCATCCACTCACCCTCTTCACAAACAGCATGTTCCCGAGCTGCGTGCTGAAAAGGCATGCACAGACACAATGGGGCTGAGATTGAGCCCAGCTGCACTACCAGAGTAAATACTTCTGCTGTTGACAGTTTGTCTGTAGGGATTTGGAGGAAATTTTGTGCATCCACTTAGGCAACATATGGTTTTATTTTGCCTGTTAACAAAAACAGTAGTGGTCAAAAGTAAGCACCCTCCGATGGCTGTTTGGTGGCCAATGCAGAATGGGCTTGGTGGTCCGAGTCCAGTTCCTTATTTGTCCACATAAAAATGATCCTCTTCCTGCATTCCTCTCTCACTTGGCATTGTGGCTTACAGTCTCCAGAAGGAAGCCAAGGGGGCTTGAGAGAGATCTCATCCATCTGCCTTCCTGACTGAAATCAATGGGTGATGTGTTTTGGGTTAGAATACTTTCTAGCTTCTTTAATTCTCCTCGTGATGAAAATCCCTCTGCAATCTGTTTCCTTGAAGTCTGAAGAGAGTCAGAGTTAATCTGAATTAGCTGGGGGTCAGGGCATGCCAACTAGTCAGGCTTCTAAAGCAAACGCAGAGCTGACGAGGACAAGCATCATGCCAGGAACACAAATGGTCTGAATTTAGTCCTTCATCCTCAGGCTGAATGCATGCTGTTCTCCAGAGATCTCTGCAGCACTCCATCAACAGATGGTCACCTTCACATATGAAACTGAGAAGAAAACCCACAAGGGCCTGGCTTTATATTTGGCAATTACTTCAGTGGGGTGGTAAAGGGCAAAAAGTTGGCAGCACTTCCATGGGTGCCCATCTCACATAGTGAAGTAATTGGCAGATACTGGCACTCAGCATTTTGGGGAGGAAAAACATCCCACCCACCACCACCATCAAACCCTCCATAGCTGACACTTCCAAAAGATTCTAAAGTTTCCAGGAGTAAACAGGTACAGTCATAGCATGGCAATGAGAATTCCAGCAGCTAGAGCAAAGCTGCTAGCACGGCACCTGCAGAGGCAGAGGCAGGCTGGAGCTGGGAAGGGCTGTTAGGGAGACCTGTCACATGGAGAACTTCTCTTCAAGGGAGTGCATCCAACTGGAACACAGCAATGCAGACCATGCACACCAAGACAGGTGCAGTCTCAGGCACAGAGGCTGAGAAGCAAGGCTGGAAAATGACAATTAAGAAACCAAGATGAGTGGCATAATCCAGGCTTCCCCAGCAAGGTGAAGGTAGCTGAACTGAGGGCCAGATCCTGCGTGATGTCCACCCACCCCTGCCATGTGTGTGCCATGCACAGATGCCACTGATACCTCTGGAAGCTGGAGAGCCAAAGTATTTTGCAGAGAATACTCAAACCTAGCTATGGGCAGCCAGCAACAGGGCAGCCAGCCAGGGCTGACGGAGCTAAGCCAGGAAGAGAAACTGCTGCAGCTCAGGTTGGTGGGCAACAGGCCACTAGGGTCGCACAGTCACAAAGGCATCCCTCCACAGGGGAAAGGCAGGAATGGTTTCTGCTCCTGTGAAAGACAACTGGTGAAAAGAAAAGCTTACCTCCATGGCTTCTGCACAAGTCTTGGGGGGGTCGCTCAAAAAGCAGAAACTGAAAACCGTTTGGTTTCTGGCAATTAAAGCCTGGAAACACATTTTTGCCACAAACCGAAGCAATTTGGGGTTTCTGGGGTTTGGTTTCACTCTGGGTTTTCACCAGACTCTTCAGCCTTCCTTTTGCCAAACAAAATGCACGTTTTTCAAGTTCCTTCTTTCTCAATGAAAACCCTAAGACTGTTGTTGAAATTGGACATTTCCCACAGAATGCCTTTCTTTTTTTTTTTTTTTGGGGGGGGGGGGTTTTGTTTTTTTTTTTTCCTTTCAAAGCCATTTTTGGCAAAAAGGCTCTTCTGAATTAATAATTTCACCCAGCTCTGTAAGTAGATTCCTTGGACAGACTATAACACCTTCATTTCTCTGTCCTCTCCCCAAGTGACTTTTAGAATCATAGAATCATTGAGGTTGGAAAAGACCTTGAATATCATTGAGCCAAACCATAACCCAATCACCATGACCACTAAACTATACACCACAATCTGGTTTTGACCACCACACAGTCAAGCTTTACAGCTGTGGAGCAGCCATCCTGACCTGCCCTTGGACAAACAGTTGTGAGGTGGGAATGGCCTGAGTTTCTTCTATGAAATGTCAGCTCTCTCTGTGTAAAATTAAGAAATGTAGCAAAGGAAAATTAGTACCTGGCCTCTGTATTCAGCAGTTCTTTTGCCTGGACCACATTTGGGCCTGTGGTTCTGAAAGGTGAAGGTTCTGGTGTCTGCCCTTTGGAGCACATGCAGGTTTGGTAGAGCTGCTGGCCCTCAGGCCATCACGAGCTGCGCAAAGTGTGTGGCTGGTACAGTCTGCAATACTATTCCAGGTCAGGCATGAGGAGAGTGGGCATGAAAAGTGGGGAGGAGAAATGAGAAGTGGTGGACTTCTGACCCAAACACAATGAAAAAGGACTTTAATATTCTGCTATCCCTCCTCTGAGCTGATCTCAGAACTAAGAAGGTGTTTGCTCCCTGTCTCCAGGGGTAATTTCGATCTGACACACCACTGAAACCAGAAACGGCACAGCAGTGAGGGAAATTAAGGTAGGAGTCTGAGTGTCAGACCAGGCAGATCCAAACCACAGCAGCAAACCTCAGCCTCGTGACGTTGTGTGCATGTGAGCTTGGAGTGGCCTTTGAGGTGCCCTCTTCAAGTCACCTTCCCACTGAACGGCCACCGAGAGCCTCTCTTTGCCCAGTCAAAGCTAAGAGACATTTGGCTCTCTGTAACAGGGCAGAGCCATTTTAGGGGTGGGTTTTTTCCCACCCCTGTGGCTCTTCTCTTGCTTTCCTAGTCTGCTTGGATGTTTTCTTTGGCTGGGGCAATGAATTAGGTACTTGCTCACCCTGCCAAAGCTATGACTTCTGTGAGGAATGTCAGGAGATGGAAAGCTAAGGAGGGGAGAGCAAGGGCACAGGTCAGTGGTAAGTGAGGATTATGCTGTGGGGAGAGGGGAAGTGAAGAGTCACAAATTTAGGCAAAAATGCCAAGTTGGAAGGCACTGACCAGTGTGTTTGCCAAGACAACTGATGGCAAGAAGGGATGCATTTGGAGTGGGTTGGAGAACAGAAAGAGTAAGGAACAGGTGGGTGAGGAGGAAGCAGGTCAAGAACTGGTTATGAGGATGAAGTTACATGTCAGCAGTTTGGGGATGCATCAGGAATAAGAGCAGGGGTCGGAGAGGCTGCAAGGTTCTCACAGGGGGCATGGAGAGAAGAGATGAAGGATGGATGGGAAGGATGGGATGTTGGTGAGGGGGAGAACCTCTTTTTCTGCATTGGGGTGGTATTGGCCCTCGGACTATTCTTAAACTGGTTTTCAGTAAACTTTATTTGACCCTGGACACAGAGCAGTGCTGCCATGGCTAACAGTGCTGTCCCCTGAGCCCCAGGCAAGCAGTGCAGGGGGAATAGATCGGTTTAAATTTCTGCAGAACGTTTCCTGCTTGCAACAGAGTGAAGGCACAGGCACAGGAAACTGCTGCAGTTCAGCTCACTGTTAAGTGGTGCGTCTGAGTCCTCCAAATACAGACCAGAGACTCTGGCATTAATAAAGTCAGAAACCAGCTAAAATACCAGCACAGGCTGGTTTTAGGGGCCCTGAAGTGGAGTGGTTATCCAGGAGGTGAGCTTGGGCTACCGGTGATGAAAACCTCCCCACTGGAGGAAATGGCAGCCAGCCCTGGGAGAGAAGGAAATATTTATCTTGATTTATGCTGATATTGGAACTGTAATGTCCTTATAATAAACCATGCCCCGTGAGTGGCTGCTATTTGCACTGTCTCAACACTAGAGAGAGAGAAACCCAAGACAGGGAAATCAAAGCAGAGGCAGTTTCACACCCTACAAGACCCTTTCATAGTCCTTGATGGGCACTTTTCATCCGTGTACTCATGCGGTCAAGAGGATGCAGGAAGCTGCCTTTCCTTTGCCATTTCAAAGCCATTTCTCAGGAAAAGGCTAATTAAGTGGTGTTATTACAGAAAGTCGTTGAGTCTCTGAACACAAGCAGGGACGATTAGGCAGGCATCAGATCCCGGGCAGGGGCTCCCCTGCTCATCTGTGCAGTTGTCATGGCAGCTGAGCCAGAGCCATCTGACAGCAGCACATGTCCAGCGGAGAGAGAAGAAATAACCCATTCTGCTCTGGACTCTTCCTGAAGAAAGATCAATGCAGACAAGCACACCACATTCCTGCAGAGCAGCAGATTAGCAGCAGCCATTTCAGATGAGCACCTGGAGCAAGAATGAGGACTACAACAGGACTCACTGCATGTGCTCCTGTTGCAACAGCAGCCCTGCACACAGCGGCTGATGGTTCTGAAGTGAACCTTGTCTGGTGTAAAAGCTTTGACTTTGTTTCCTGAAAAGAGAAGGTTTCTGTTGTCTGTGACCTCCTGCCTCAGTTTCCTTGTCTCTCCAATGCTGTCTCAGACACATCACGATGGCTTCAAATTAGGCAGATGTTCTTCTGCATTTCTGTGCCACAGGATGCACCTTCAAGAGATGTCTTCCCTGTCTATAGGCTTTTGACTGCCTGTAAAATCACAGAATCACAGAATTGTTTTGGGTTGGACAAGTCCTCTAAGATTGTCCAGTCCAACCATCAACCCAACACCACCATGGCCACTAAACAATGTCCCCAAGTGTCATGGCCACAGGAACACCTCCAGGGATGGGGAATCCATCACTTCCCTGGGCAGCCTGTGCCAATCCATGACCACTCTTGCAGCAAAGAAATTTTTGCTCATTTCCAACCTAACTCTCCGTTTCCTCTCCTTCTATCATTTGATGGTAGGGAGAAGAGACAAAACTGCACCTGGCTCCACCTCCTTTAGGGGAGCTGTAGAGAGCAATGAGATCCTGTCCTGGAAGGCAAATAGGCCTGAAACACATCCTGGCTTGCTCCACCCTTCTGCTGATGAGGGAAGCAAGGGCAGGAGGAAAACAAAGGCTTGGGCCATCTTGTCCCCTCCCAAAGTGATCAACAGGTACTCACAGGTGTTTATGCCATTGTGAGTGTCTTGCCCAAATGAGGCTAAGCAAGCTCTGGTTTCACCTAACATGGCCAATCTGGCAAATGCCATTCTGCTTGGTGAGTCTCTGTGGCCAAAGGAGTCTTTGCACTCAGGCAGACAATAGAAATGGTGCAAGCAGTTGTGCTGCCTCTGCCTCACCTCGCTGCTCTGCTCTGACAATGTACTCCACTCTGTCTCAGTGTGTTCTGCTCTGCCTTGTTCTTCAGACCAGCAAAGCTTTGATGTACAAGCTTTGACTACCTGGAAAATTACTATGCTTCAAGTTTACCAGGAGAAGGCATTAAGCGCCTCACAACGTGGCAAGAAGTGCCACCCACGCTGTGCTCTCTGCACATCTGCAAGAGATCTGCCTGCACCTCTGCAAACCTCTGTGCCAAGTCCAGAGTCCAAGAGGAACTGAGACCAGGTCAGAGATCATCTGCCTCTTGCCCAGCACCCTGTTAGAGCCTGGGAAGATCTAGAAGCCTCTCAATGGCTATGAAGACACTGACAGAACTCCCTACAAGTGTTTGGGCACTATCTGGAAACTCAAGTTAGCCCTGGGAATCTAGAGATAATAATTTGTGAGTAAATACTCATAAGCCTCTCTACAACTGAACTCTATACTGCCTTCTGCCTTAGCAGAAAGGAGCCTCTCCAGTCTCCCTTGAGGGCAAGTGGCAGATTGGCACAAGATTTTCTTTCCTAAATAGTTTAATGTTTGTTATGTTATTGCTAGTGTTCTAGATTCCCTGTTTATTTCCCTCTGTGTAATACTTTCCATGACCATGCAAAGAACCTATTATTATTAAAAATCATGGTCTGTGGCAAGATTGCTAAATAACAAAATTAATAAAGTATATTAATTTTGGAAGACATCTCACCCGTACTGTTACAGGTCTCCCCTCAGCCCCTTCTTCTCCAGGCTGAACAACCTCAGTTCCTTCAGCCCCTCAAATGACCATTAGCATCTCCAAAGCTGCACTTCCCATCCAGCAATGTGCTGCCTGCCAGGAGGAATGGCTGGTGCACAGAAGGGAGCAGAGACCAAGCACAAGAAATGCACACTGGGTACCTGACCTGTGTGGAATGGGGACTGGAGTTACCTGGAAAAGCACCTGCAGCCCCTTTCCATGGATCAGCAATGCCTTTAGTGGTGTGGCAAGCCAAAAGCAGGTTTGGATAAAGAGAAGAGGTCGTAATGGGGGAATATTCTACCACCAGCACCAGAGCACTGGTGCTCCCCAAGCTACCATCTGATCTGTGCCTTGCCCTGGTCGTTCACGGTATGTAAGCGTCTCAGCACATTGCGTTTTGGTGTAGGTCTGGCTGTGAGGAGCTCAGTGTGAGTTGCACATCCAGCTCATGGCAATAGCCAGGCCTAGACACAGGGCCCACCTGGACATCCTGGCATGAAGCACGGTGTGAGGGACCAGGCCTTTGGAAAAGAAGGACAAGGACAAAACCTGACATTCGCCAGAGAAGCAACCAAAAAACATCTGTTTCCATTTATATGTAGTAGTTCCCTACCCAGCTCCATTTCCACATCACCACCCAAAGTTTCTCTTCCCTTCCATCTGAATTAATTTGGAGCAGCCCTCTCCCTTCCTTCAGGAAGCCCAATGGGACCTTTTCAACAGGTCTCTCGTGAACAATGTTTGGTTAGTGGAGCCTGTAAGCAGGGACAGATCTCGCCTGATCAGCTGCATGAGGAACTCACTGCTTTCACGACAGTCCCAGCCTGAGCCTCTAGCCTCAGGCCCTGGCTGCCTTCTCAGTGCCTGTGCAGATCTGCCAGCCATTAGCAAATGGCTCTGCACTCTGCAAATCCATTTGCACTTAGATTGCCCACAGACAACATGTGGCCCAGTCCAGCAGCGAAGGGTGTGACCTTCCAGCCACCAGGCACTCCCAGCATCTCAGCTGTTTCAGATGGCTTAATTTAATACAGTGAGAATCACTTGATTGGAAGCACAATTATCTGTAGTAGCTAATTAACTGCAGTAGCCCAGAGAGGTATTGGCCCTGATAGAACCTTTTGATACCACTACAAATTTTGAACAGCAAAATGAATTTCAATCCAGCCTGATACAGCAAATCCATCCTCATCTGCAGAGAAAGGGAGCACAGGTGGCAGGAGCACTGCAGCCAGGGCCAGGGGCATGCAGAGAGGCAGGGAGCGTTGGCAGAGCTGCTCAGTGAGTCCCTGCCTGCGCTGCAGGAGGGGAGGCCTGCACCAGTGCACTGGGTTGTGCAGCTTGGCAGCATGGCCACTTGCCTCTTTTGGGTTTGCCTGTAATCCAGCAGTTTAGACTTCATGGCAAAGGCAGGGCCCTCAAGGTCTACCTGTGTCTTCTGTAGAGGCCCAGGTGTGCTGTTACTGACTCACCTCTCCCTGCATGTGCAGCAAGTGCAGGTGACCACATCCCTCATTTTAGCAGACCCCAGCAAAGTGGATCTGAACACAACCACCTGTGCTGGCAAGAAACTGTCCCAGTGGTCTTCTTGTTCCTGTCTGGCAGTGCCTCATGGAAACCCTTTGCCCTTCCGTGAGCCACACCTGGAGCTTCTCCTGGAGATTTCCTCCTCTCCCATCTTCCTGGACATGGGTTGAGTGTTGTGGCTTGCAGGGACATGAGAATTTCAGTACAGAACTTGCAGGGTCAAGGTCTGACTGTACTTCCTATAGCAACTGAACTTTAGGATGCTAGATGGGACTTATGGCCACCTAATGCTACATTTCAAGTAGTTCAGGGGAGTTGGAAATGCCTTTTCCTCTCTGCTGCTTGTAAAACACATCAGACATGATTCAGGAATGGAGCAGGCTCAGGTCCACCCCACAGGCAAAAGATCTCTTTGCACAAATCGCTGCATTAATGGATGCAACAAGGAGGGGGTGGGGTCACTTCCTTGCAAGTCCTTGGTATCTGACCTGAAAACTCAATGTCCCAGGTTGGGAACTACAGGGTTAAGAAAGTCCTCTTGGGACTTGAAGATTGTTATTCAATCCCACAATTTTGCTATCTCTTCATAAGCTCAGGGCAAGGCCAGTTTGCTCTCTTTTCCTCCCCCTCCAACCTTCTGCTGGGCAGGAGCTGTGTTATCAGGACAAACATGTAAGGATAGGCCTGGTTGGGGCCTGCTGAGGCTGTGCTGTTGGATGGCAGAGGCATGTGAGTGGATGAGGGGGGGAGGATTGGAGCACTGGGGATGATAGATTTAGTTTTGGGATGGGGGAAAATTCAAGGGGGCTCACTTATGGATTCTGTATCTGCCTTGTAATTTCTGTCTGTAACTCTCTCCAAATACAATTCTGTATTTTTTTCTCTAATTCGTTTGAGAGCTTTACTCTGTTGGCTCTTTAAACCCACGACACTCAACCACCACAAGGCACCTTCCTAGCCACCTCCCAGGTAATATCAACAAAAGGAAAAGGACATATGTGGAGTTTCAGTTTGCTTTCTTGGTTTGAGCCTTCTGCATTCAGAGAGCCTCTGCTACAAACTGTGAAGGCAAGAAGCAGATTTTAAGTGAAAAGTAAGATTTCTCCACCAACAAGCAACCACCTGCCCTCAGCTGCTTGGACAAGACATTTTAAGCCTTCCTGGAGCCTGTACCACTTAAAGCCAGCACATAAAATTTCCATGGAAGTGCTCTTCAGTGTAAATAAAGGGCAGGATTAAACTGACAGTAAAAACAGCCCAAACCCCCATTGAGAGCAAACCACAGACGTCCTACCAGTGTGACAGTGAGCAGCACCGTGGGGACCAGTGGAATAAAGAGATAGAGCATAAAGGAACTGTTTGTTCTTGCTGCTGAGAACCTTTCAGATTCCTACTCAGCTTGCATCTGTCAAAAAATTTTCTTCCTCAAGAGTCTGTGAAACGTTCCCACAAATCTGTCTCATGTAGAGTTTTAACTGCTGAGTTCAACCCCAGGCTGCCTCTGCCAAACGCGATAGCATCAGCTGGTGGCGTCGTCTGTCATTGTTACAGGCAAATAAACCCAGGGGTTAATCAAAGGGGATGAAAAGTTAGATGGTTTCAGTTTTTGGAGTCCTGAACTCAATTCCTTCACTTGTTGTTGTTTTTTTGGTTGGTTGGTTGGTTGGTTGGTTGATTGGCTTGGTTTGGTTTGGTTTGGTTTGGTTTGGTTTGGTTTGGTTTGGTTTTTTCCCCTCACCAATCTACATCGAAACACCAGCAGCACCAGCTGGCCAAAAGGCAGCCACTCAATCTGTTGCAGACAAGACAGAGGCACATTCTCAGCTGATGAAATCAAGGATAAGCAGGAGGAGACAATGGTGAGCAGGAGACAGAAAGTAAAAAACGCATTCTCTGGACAGCACAGCTGGAAAAGATGAGCAGGTAGACAATCTCTGCTACTCATTCAGCACCTCAGTCAAGGCCCTTCCATGTCCAGCTGACATGAGGTCCCATTAGAGGGACAGAGAGGTGAAAGTCATTCTGGGGAGGGTTCTGTCGACAGCTGCACAAAGCAAGCAGAGACCAAACTCTGAGTGCCTGTATTGAGGAATCTCCTTTGCTGGCAGCTCTGGAAGCTCAGATCTCAGATCTGCTAATCCTTGGCAGATTCCAATCATGAGATATTGTTTGGCTTCACAATCACTGCCCCTCTCTTGCAGGCAGAAACACTTGCAAATCTTTGCTCTTTATATGCCAGTGCCGACCTTCAGCAGACCTAAAGCAGAAAAGAAGATAAGGGGGGGGGGGGAAGGGGATGTCAAAGACATCCTGCTTATCTCCTCCTTAAATCCCTGTGCTGGAAAGATAGGAATGATCTTCTGTGTGGAGACCTAACATGTTTCATGTGGTCCCTCAGACCGATAGAGTAGGCTCTCTAATGTTCAAGGGACACAGTGAAAGTTTTCTTTTCTCTCATACAGACTTGTAGCTTCCCTGACTCACTTCCAGCACCACACTGGAAGTCTCTGGAGGTGTACAGGCACTGACAAATGAACACAGAGATGGGCTTAGCATCTGAGCTGACAGCTGAGGGTACATGCTCCTAGCTTGTCACGACTGCAAAGGAAATGCATGAGCTGAAACCTCTGCATGGTGTCTTATGGTTGACCCCAAAACAGAGCCACAGTCTTCCAAGTCCATGGACAACACCAGCAAGAGCATCTCTCCTTATTTGGAATATTTGGAAGGCATCTTCTCATACTTTCTTCTGCCTTAGTCCATCCCCACTACCTCTCCTAGCAAACTGTATTCTTATTCTAACCCAAACAGTTCTGAGCTGATGCGTTTGTAAAGAGCTGGAAGAGCAAGGCAGGGTATTTTGCACAACTTTCTCCTCATCCTTTGCCCAGTTGGCCTTGCCACATCCACAAAAGCCCCAAAATCTTGCACATATAATAATTCTCATTTCTCCTGCCTTTTTGTCCTTTTGAATTTTCCCTCTATCATGAGGCAATCACACCTGCACCATCTTCTGACCTAAGTTTGTCCAGGCAGGATCAGACCAGATAAAGGTGAAACCAAACACTGCTCCACTGCCAGCTCTAAGTGCTTTAAACTCCATCTCCTCAGCATCCTCACGTTCAGAAGTGAGCAGGTCTGACCCTGCACAGATGCTGCTCTTCCTGGGCAAGGGCAGTTACTCAGTATTGCACTTTGAGATGCTGTAAGGAAAAAGCTGTTTTCTCTTCATAGATGTGGAGCTGCTTCCTCAGGAGGTATGGAAGAGGTGGAGAGCACAGTGGCATTCCTTTGCTAGGGCTCCCACAGCATTCAGGACTTTCACCATTTGTGGGGGAAGAACAAAACAAAAAACCAAAACAAAAAAAAAAAAAAAAAAAACCAACCAAAAAATCCCCACGAATGGTAGTTTAAAGAAAAACAAAGTTGTCTTCCCCAGGACTTGATCTTCTGTTCTCTAGACTTGACCTCCCCTTGACTAATGTGTATGAAAATGCTCTCCACAATGAGTTATAGAATCATAAGCAATTATCTTAGTTTTTATTACACAGGAATTCCTTTTCCTGTCAGGTGGGGTTTGACTGAGCTGAGCACTGCTGATGGCAGCTCCAGTTCCTCCCAACAGATATCGGAGTGGATGATCTCACAGAATGTTTGTTTCCCCTCCATGGAATCTCAAAATGAGACCACAGCCTTACAGAGTGCCTGCAGCCTGAGAGGGCAGCAGCATCTGATTTGACTCTTCAATGCAAGAGCAGCAGGGGCCAGACATGCCAGTGGCTTTGGGGAAGCAAAGGCTGAGACACCAGAGAGAAATGTCACTGTAATAAACAGAGGGAAAATAAATATGTGCTAGAAAGAAGAAATTAAATGCAAGAAATAAGCAGGATGAAGGCAATTTGGAATAACAATTGGTAGAGCAGCGAGTTCCTGTGGGTAGGAGCTGTGACCAAGATGTCTTCTGTTTGCCCAAGCTGCAGCAGCCAGCATGCTGGCTTGGGGCACACAGAAGCAGTCAGGCTCAGAGGTTGGATGGTCCTAGAAGGCTCAAGACCATACTACTGCATACCTCAAGCTGATGCCTACCACGGACAGTCTTTGCACCTGGCATTGCAGAACACTGGTGATGGTCTCAGGCCCTGTTTCCCTGGGCCAGCAGCTCACTGCATTGGCACATTTCCATTGTGAAAGCAGAAACCAAAGCAAAAGTGTGTCATCTTGCCAAAACTCACAGCTCCACCCCAACCTCCTGACCTTTGAAACCTCAGATCCTAGAAGCAAGTCTTTTACCTCTACCTGGAAAGAATTCCTGGTTGGAGAGCATCCTGTCCCATGCTGTCCCATCCACACGTTTTCCTTCAGCCCTACCAATGAATCCTCAGCCCTGCTGAAGAGACCCATTGTGGAGTGACTGCATTATAAAAGATGTTAAGGCCTCTTCCAGACCATAAAATATGCAACAAAGCAGAGTGCCAAATACCAGTCCCTTCCATGGCCCAAGACAAAGAGCTGCCCTGCGAAGCATTAATCCCTGCAGCTGCCTGGAACTATTCATGTCTCCTAGCTTTACGTAAGGAGCCATTCCATTCTGGCTAGCACTCTCCCCAAAGCAGGGATGTGCAGAGTCTTGAACACAACTAAAGGTCATCCTGTGAACAAAGAATCCAGAAAAGATTGGAGTGGGAGACTCTGACCTCCTAGCAGAAAAGGTCAGAGCACATCACTGCAGGGGGCTGCACCCTCACCAGGACACACAGGCACAACTGTTTCTCCCTTCCACACCCCAGCACCCCTCACTTTTATATAACAGCTTCAAGGTTAGACATTTACTTAGACTCTGAGGGACTTCAACTTCTCCTTCCTCCTAGGGCAATCTAAACATCTTCTATCTCTTTGCCCCAAACCACCAGATGCAGGTTGGAGCTGCACACTGAAGCATGACCAAAGCCCAGTGGATTTTCTGAGGTCAGCTTCATGGGCCAGTCAGGGACCACACTCCACCTCCTACTGCTGGGAATGGTAGCAACCAGCTTCAGCTGCCCTCAGGAAAAGGTATCACCTGCAGAAATGTGGGAAGCATCATATTGTGCTAAGCTCTGGGCAAAGTATGCTTACAGTCTAGACACAGGCTGCATCTACATCCAGTCACCCTGCAACAGACTTCTGCTGGAGCTTGCTGGTCTCTCACTGACGCTGCTGAATTTCTCACACATAACTGTGATCACTGCAAAGCCTCCATCTACAGGCTGCAGAGACAAAGCCACAGTCCCCCCTGCAGCAGCAGAAAGGAGTTTGAGGCTTTCATCAGAAGTAGATTTGAAGAAGCTCCTGAGCAGAATAGCTTTGAGGTGGGACTGACAGCCTTAGAAGATGAATATTGAAGCTGCACCCTCCACCAGCAGGGGAGGAAATTCCACTTAAATCTCATTCCCTGTGGGTAAGGGCTCAAAGAGAAGGGCCTATGAATATAAAGGCAGCTGCCACTTCCACACAGCTCTCTGGTTCTTTGCTGTTTTTTTCACAAGGGCCTGACAATAGAATGTTTTGCTTTAAACTAAAAGAACATTTGGCTCAGCACGAGAATGGATTTTTTATTTCTTGAGTTATTGAAAGAAAGTTAAAAATCATAAGCTTGGCTGGAGTGAAACCTGATTTTTTTAGAAATGTTTGGTTCAGTAGCTAAGGCACACAAACATCTGCTTCTCCCAGCTCAGTTTCTCATCCCACATCATCCCAGCTCCTGGTTTTCATTGCCTATGAGATGCCACCTTTGGTGGTTTGCTTATTTGGAGGCTTAAAAGCAGCCAGCAGAAATTCCCCCTGGTACCAAGCAGCCCACGTGTCCAGCACAAAAGCTGTTCTGCACCTCAAGGTGGCAACTTACAGCAGCAGTGTGCCAGGACTGAGCTCATTTATTTCAGTTCCAAAGGAGGCAAAAGGAGAGGCTGGGATCCTGCTCTTTGGCTGGAGTGAGTCTAACAGGCAAACAACTCTCTCTATAGGTGTCCCCAGCTGCCAGCCAGCACGGTCCCTCCGAGGAGCTTGTGCCTTTGGACAAGCACTGATGCCTCTTGGTACCAAAAGAAACCCCAACAACAGTCACCACTGAGAGCTGGGAAGAAGATGAGGCTGATTCGTCCTTCCCTGTGAGTCACAGAAGGGATTTTAAATGGACCTTGAAATACAGAGCCCTGCTCACCTGTACTATCCATGTGGTTGATGAGAGCTTCTGGCCCTTGGCAGAAGTATCATTCTAAAGAGGAAGCCAAAGGTGTCTTGTTAGCAACAGGCCTACGCTGCTTCCCAGCTGCCCCATAACCCCTAACAGCTGCGGTGCCCTCACTTGCAAGTGCTCTGATGAAATACTACCAAATTCTGGCCCACAAGCCCATTCCATACCAGCCTTATGTGACAGCAAACCCTCAGTTTAGAGGCACCCAGAAGGTTATTGTGCAGTGTCTGCTTGGTGACCCAACACGTCCGGGACAATCACATACCCATGGGGATGGTCAGAGCTGTGGGGTGCAAGGAAGGCAGCCCATGCTGAGCCATCAGCTGTGAAAGCATTTTCAGTCCTGAAAACATTAATGAAGTGGGCACAGCAATCAGGTCATTTTTTTTTTTTCCAATGGGCATTGGCAGTCTGAATTTTTGGGTACATTACTCACATCAAGCTGGATGCAATAGCAGAAGTTCAGACATGTGGGTGCAGGCTCACCCACTCTGTGTCCCAGACATGACTTCAAATGCCTCAGCAGGGCTTGTTAAATAGAGGCTGCTCTATACTGGCATGTGTCAATGAACCCAGCTGTAGCAGCATGTGAGGCAGCCTGATTTTAGAGGGGAACCACATCTAGGGTTAGACCTTAGCATATTGAGAAAAGCACCTTCTGCAGTCCTGCTCCAGCCCTGTCAAAAGACTATTCAAAAGAGGACATAAGCCACCAAAACAACCCCTAGGTATTTTCAAGTGTACTGAAACAAAGGCCTTGCAGCTGTACAGATCAAAAAGCCTGGTGAAACTTGTGCCCCTGAAGACTCTTCCACTACAACAGGTCCACACTGTGCCAGGCCAGGAAGGATGTGGCCAGTGGTGCCCTGTGCCCAACAGCAAAAGGGCTGTGGCCTCATCCCAGGGCATAATCCAAGACCCTCCTCTTCCTCCCATTAGTTTGCATAAATCCATTAAAAAAAATGCATGAGGTCACCTTGCCTTTGTCTGATTTGATTGAGCAGGAAATTGAGGTGAAGGCAATGACTGCGTGGCAGGGAGGCTGCTGAGGAAAGGGAAAAGCTCAAAGATGGAACAGAGCATACCCAAGATACTTGGGAACATCCCTGGGCTTTGGAGCTGGCTACCAGCTAAAAACCACAGGTACTGTGACTTGAGACAGCCTTGTGCAAGAGGCTGCTCAGAAGTGGCCCCAGCACAGAACCCGTGGACAGGGAGATGTTGCAGTGGCTTGCTCCAGCCTGTCCTGGCTGAACTTACAGGGGCAAAGGCTTCAGCTGTGCCTGACCATGAGCCCAAAGCCAAACTGTCAGTACAGGCACTGGAAAACAGGAGCTGTGTTTCAGTCGTGGGTATCATAAGCATCAGTGAGGCAGTTTCAAGCAGAGGTGCAAACTTCCCGTGGAGAGTGAGGATGATGCTTTCTGTGCCTCATCCACTCCTTCCCTCTGGGGGCTCCAGAAGTGCATTGACTAAAGGCATTCTTAAGTCTCTGTCGCAGAAAGCGAATCTTCAACTTGCACAGCTCAGCTTCTGTGGCTTTGGGATATGCTGGACAGTTAAACACCTGTAAGGAAGAAACCACTCCATGCTACTGTGAAGAAAGCAGGACTTGAGCTTGAAATGCAAACACTGACACCTTGGAAGGAAGGGACCAAGGGTGCCACTTCCATGGATTTTCACCCAATCGTTAAACCAATTCCAAGATAAACTTCAACCACTAAAGCATTTCACGTTCTTGGGTCTCCTGGGCTCCAGGATTGTTTACTTTTCCTTGGCTTTACCCTCTTGCTGCCTCTACTTGATCTCCCTTTCTCCAGCCCAGTAGCTCTTCCTCAGCTCTCGTGTATGTCTCAGCTGGGTCATCTTCATGGCCTTTTCTTTGCCTGGCAGAGAGAGGAAAGGCTCTGTGCCCAGTCTCTGGGCTCGTTTCTGCACAGCAGGCAGCAGCATTTCCCACCAAACAGGCTGCTCTCCTCTCCAGAATCACAACTCAGCCTGCCTCACAGAGGAAGAAAAATCTGTCCTGGCTGGTGGCATTCAGCCCAGACTGACACTGCAAGGGTCAGTGTGAGAATTGCTGGGCAAACCCCAAGGCCAGGTTGCTCTGTTCTTAGCCTGTGCCTCTCGCTCAGCCAGCAAAGCCACAGGGACTAAGGCAGGTGCGAGGCTGGCCCTGCAGTGCTGCAGGAACCCCCACAGCCAGGGGTGGGAAAGAGAGAGAGAAAACCTGGGCAGGCTTGGCAGGCAGCCTGCTGCTCTCCTGTTTATAAAACGTAGGAAGGAGAAGCAGCAAAGGGCAGGGAGCCCTCCAGCACTAGTGCATGCTGACCTGGGGAGCTGTGCACCCCTCCAGCCCTAGTGCATGCTGACCTGGGGAGCTGTGCAGCCCTCCAGCCCTAGTGCATGCTGAGCTGGGGAGCTGTGCAGCCCTCCAGCCCTAGTGCATGCTGACCTGGGGAGCTGTGCAGCCCTCCAGCCCTAGTGCATGCTGACCTGGGCAGCTGTGCAGCCCTCCAGCCCTAGTGCATGCTGACCTGGGCAGCTGTGCACCCCTCCAGCCCTAGTGCATGCTGACCTGGGGAGCTGTGCAGCCCTCCAGCCCTAGTGCATGCTGACCTGGGGAGCTGTGCAGCTCTCCAGCCCTGGTGCATGCTGACCTGGGGAGCTGTGCAGCTCTCCAGCCCTAGTGCATGCTGACCTGGGCAGCTGTGCAGCTCTCCAGCCCTAGTGCATGCTGACCTGGGCAGCTGTGCACCCCTCCAGCCCTAGTGCATGCTGACCTGGGGAGCTGTGCAGCCCTCCAGCCCTAGTGCATGCTGACCTGGGGAGCTGTGCAGCCCTCCAGCCCTAGTGCATGCTGACCTGGGGAGCTGTGCAGCCCTCCAGCCCTAGTGCATGCTGACCTGGGGAGCTGTGCAGCCCTCCAGCCCTAGTGCATGCTGACCTGGGGAGCTGTGCAGCCCTCCAGCCCTAGTGCATGCTGACCTGGGGAGCTGTGCAGCCCTCCAGCCCTAGTGCATGCTGACCTGGGGAGCTGTGCAGCCCTCCAGCCCTAGTGCATGCTGACCTGGGGAGCTGTGCAGCCCTCCAGCCCTAGTGCATGCTGACCTGGGGAGCTGTGCAGCCCTCCAGCCCTAGTGCATGCTGACCTGGGGAGCTGTGCAGCCCTCCAGCCCTAGTGCATGCTGACCTGGGGAGCTGTGCAGCCCTCCAGCCCTAGTGCATGCTGACCTGGGGAGCTGTGCAGCCCTCCAGCCCTAGTGCATGCTGACCTGGGGAGCTGTGCAGCCCTCCAGCCCTAGTGCATGCTGACCTGGGGAGCTGTGCAGCCCTCCAGCCCTAGTGCATGCTGACCTGGGGAGCTGTGCAGCCCTCCAGCCCTAGTGCATGCTGACCTGGGGAGCTGTGCAGCCCTCCAGCCCTAGTGCATGCTGACCTGGGGAGCTGTGCAGCCCTCCAGCCCTAGTGCATGCTGACCTGGGGAGCTGTGCAGCCCTCCAGCTCTGGTGCATGCTGACCTGGGGAGCTGCAGCCCTCCAGCCCTGGTGCATGCTGACCTGGGCAGCTGCAGTTCTGCATCCTGTTCTTCTCAAGGTCTGTGAAGAACTCCATGGGACAGGCAGAAATGGTGCTGAGAGGGGGCTCAAAATCTCTCTCCAAAGACAATTAGCTGTTAAGATTCTTCACTAATGAGGAGTTGGTGTTTGCAAAGCAGCCTGCCCACAGGCTGTGCTAAACAGGGCATCCTCCAGTGCCAGCTCAGGGAAACCTGAGAGCGCCTGGGAACAGGCTGGTCCCTGGCTGCGAGCAGCCTGCTTGGCTTCATCTGCTGCCTCCAAATCTCAGCATTATTTCAAAGCCGTAATTGAATTTCAGCCCTCTGTGTGTGTGTGAAGAAAGGAAAGGCTTCTCCCAAGATTTACTGCCCGTCTGTTCCTGATGGGCTGTTTTGACTCTGCAGCACAGCAGAGGCCACGCAAACCGCGCGCTGCTGGAACCCGTTCAAGCTTTTACAGCCTTTCAAATTGGGGCTGGAGCCGGAGAGGAAATACTCAAATCTTGTATATACAACTCCTGTCTGTGATGGGGAGAGGAATTCCATGAAAATTAAGAACTCAATGATGTATAAATTTATATTCTGTTTAAAGGGCTGGGTTGAGTCTTTTCTCTTTTCTTTTTTTG
>VWYK01037692.1:0-13309 GCA_013399775.1 Semnornis frantzii | reverse complement strand
CACAGAATCACAGAATGATGGAAGGGGATGGAAGGGTTCTCCCTTCTTGGGCTCAAACAATTAAAGTAAATAACAACTTAGTGGCACCATGGCAATAAACCCCATGCTTTAAAGGAGAGAAAAGAAATCCCCTCTTCAACAGCCCCAAGATATCCAGGAGTCAGCCAATGACTGACAAATTTTGGAGCAGTGTCAAAAGTGTCCTGTGCCAGGATTAAAAGCATATGTAAACTTTATGGCTATAGTTATTCACAAGGAATCTCAAGTGGCCCCTGTCTGCTGGCTTAATGAACCTTTTGAGAGCAGATCCTGCAGCCAGCCAGAGCTGTGAGTGCTTTTTATGACAGACTATTGAGAGCAATTTCAAATAGGGTAAGAGTTCGACCTGATGGGAGATCAGATCTCTTATGGCTGTAGGTAAGAAAATAAAGGGCAGAGCCATGTGAGAAGCTAACAGAGGTTCAAAGATAGCCACAAAACCTCTAGCAGCAAGTAAAGGTGCTTTATCTCAAAGGGAAAGGGGTCCACTATTCCTTCTTCTCCAGCTTTCCTCCTATTTCCTGTCTCCAGCTTATGAAGTCAATCAGTGAGAGCAGTCATCCAGTCATCACTTAGGGCTGGACTATTACTGGTGCCCAGGCTGGAGTTAGGTGGGGGAAAACTCAAGAATATGCTGCCTAGGGTGGAGTGACCATCCTGGAGGTGTTAAAAAAACATGCAGATGTGGCACTTCAGGACATGGTTTGGTGGTCATGGTAGCATTAGGCTGGACTTGATCTTAGAGGTCTTTTCCACCCTGAATGATTCTATGATTTTTAAGATAGCAAACTTCAGCTTGCTTGAAGAAAAACAACTGGCTGGTCAGTCAGAAAAACTTCAAAGTGCATCTCACCTACAACACACCTCCAGGCTTGTTTGTGCATGGTCTTATGCTCAAACACCTCTGGTGTTCAAGTAAAGTTGTCTGTGACATCTATACCTCTCCATACTCTACCATTCCTGCCCTCTCTCCCTTTATTTAGACTCTCCAACTGCACACCAACCAACTGATCTCCTCCTCTTTGCTCATTTCATGCTCAGTTTCAGACTTGGACCATTGGTTATTCCAGTGGTTTAAGGTGCTCAGGGCTGCAGTCCCTATGCAGTCTAGGAAGTTCCATCAGGTAGACCTCCCATGTGATCTGACACCATTCCAGCACCTGTGGTTTTGGTAGGAGTCTCCAACCAGTGCCACCCAACTCCTCCTCCAGGCCATGTCTATCTGTCCTGTGTGACTGTATGCTTGCTGTGCCGGAGATGTGGCTTTGCTCCCGAGCTGGGTTTAGGTGATGGTGGAATGCATTTGCTGCCCCTTTCATCAAGCAGATTGCCTGAGCTCACGAAGCAGTGCCCACAATGTGTGGATAAGAGCTTTTGCTCTATAATGGGTGTAACACCAGGTCAATAAATAGGACAAATTGTAAGGTGCTATGGCAGACTGTAAAACAGATCGGTAAGCATCACAGATTTATTTAGTAACTTCCCAGGAGGCAAAACTTAACCTCAAGCTGCATCCTTAAAAAATCTAAGAACACAAAAGCAGCAGCAAAATGGACAGAGTCCTTTCAAACTCATGTCATCAAGGAGGTCTTTTTGCTGCATCCCTTCATTCATTCCTTCTGGTCTTCACCTGACAACATGTCTCAGGTTTTTATTTAACTCTCTGATGTCAGTTCAGATTTCTTTATTTCATCTAAGTTCCAATGTCTTCGTCCCATACAGGATTATTCTGAAGCTCTGTTATCACAGTAAAAGGATTAGCAAAAAGGAACACGATCAGTGCTCACAACCTCAAGAGAACAACATCATCATTAAAATGTCACTATCCAGACTTTAATTACACACAGTTCTCAAGATCATGTGCTTACCCAGATTATTGTGTGCTGGAGACATTGGGTTTGGTGATAAGTTTGGAGAACCTGAAAATCAAGACATGGTAATTGTTAGTACAGCATCTGCACAAGGGAAAACACTTGCACAGAATCCTCAGTGCTGTCCAGGCTTGTTGAGGGGATAACCCACTTCTCACTTCAGGCTCGTTTTGTGACACCAGAAGCTTTCTCTGATGTTGATAACTCTTTACGTGAGCTTCCAAATGGTATTACTTTGATCAACTTGCTACACCTAAGCATCCTCATAATACATTCACTTAAGCTTAACCCATTAATTCTCAGCACTGAGCATTCAGTTGTTTGTTTGACTTTCACTTGTGGTTACCAAAACTCCAGGTGCCATCATGACAGTTCCAGTCAAACCTGACTCCTGTCAAGTTCTTTTAAACTAGAGCAGGGTTGATTTAGGTTGGACATTAGGAAGAAATTCTTTACTGTGAGGATGGTGGAAGACTAGAACAAAATGCCCAGGGGCCCCATCTCTGGAGACATTCAAGATGAGGCTTGATGGGGCTCTAGTTGGGAATGTCCCTGAGACTGCAGGGGGGTTGGACTACATGACCTTTAGAGGTCTCTTCCAATCACTGCATTCTATAAAACCTAGTCGGGTGGGCATTTAAGAGCTTCTTGTTCCATTGCTTGGCACAGATCACATTCTCAACAGTCAAAAACCACACCATTTTACATCAACAAATCTTACTGGTTTGGGGACAGCAGAGTACTGAATCAATCTATGATGATGTGACCAAACAGCTGTCAGAATTTTATTCCAAATCCTTTCACTTTGGTCCACAAATTCTGTGCATCTGTTTCAAATATCTGCACTTGGATGTCCAGAGCAATTTCCACAGTTCCTGGATGCCACATGGATGCAGCCCATGTCTGCTTTTCCCTCTCACTCTGAGTTTGGCTGCTCTCTTTAAAATTTGGTGTTCTCTAAAGAGGGAACTCCATGACATCTGAAGGAAGCACTATAGCACTGGAACTTAAATTGGGTATTTATAGCACCTTCCAGGCCGCTCCTATTCCACTTGACTCCCCAACAAGCCATACATACATTCCACATGTCAACCACATGACCAATAATTGTATGCACTAAAATGGATTGTGTCAATAGGCTTGTGTTTGATGTAGACAAACCAACCCACACTGCCTCCCTCCATCTGTAGCACTGCAGTGAGAGACTGCACATCTCTCCTCCCTCTTTTAGAATCCCACGGACGTGCTACGGCTGCAGACAGGCACAGAAACCAGGATATTTGTGTGCAGTATCTGCACTAATTAGCTTCTGTGTGTCTATCTTTAATGTAAGTGCCACATATTTGCATATCCCTCTCGTAAAGCATCAGACTTTCTAATCAAGGACGTGCTTTTGCTTTTTAAGCACAAGTTTTACGTATTGAGAGCCTGAATCAGTGGTTCCTACAGCACTCAGATCAACAAGATGCCTTAAACAGTCCCTGAAAGATGGAACTTACATGTTTAATTTCCATGTTGATGAAGGTCAGCACCAGCACTAAGGCTGCTCACTGTGCCTGGTTACTGGTTTTCTTGGCAGTGAGAGAGAACTCAGACCTTTAACTTTCTTTGGGATAAATGATAGACCCATTTCAACCCACATCTCTCCCAAACATATACTTAAACTGAACATTTTAGTATATGCAGTAAGCAATGAAGTGATGAGAGCAATTTCTCTGTAGAATGGTGCCTGCTACATGCTAAATTTTCACGTGCCTACAGATGCATGGACACGAACACAACACAATCAGCCTTAGATGTGTCCCCGCTGTTTCAGGCTCCTGCTCAGTAGTATCTAATGGTGGATGTTGAGAACAGGAGCATGCTGTACCTTTCACCAGCAGCAATAAAACACACAGCCCTGTGCTTTGCATGAGGTGGCAGTCTATGTTTGCACTCCTACAGGGATAAAATACCTCAAACCACCGTTTGATCTCCGGTGCCTCAAAGAAAAACTTTAAAGGAGTCTCTGCGATGACCTAGAAAGCTGCAGCAAATGGTAAGAGATGACTTACCTGCATCCATGCTGGGGTTCATCTGGTGGTCACTAGTTTCTCCATCCTCACTCAAATAGCCTGGAGGAGGTGTCTCTAGAAGAATAAAACAGTCATACTGTCATTGCAACTGAATTTTAGACACCAGAAACACTTACTTCATTATTCACAAGGAGCTACATTTCCTTCTTATTACTTTTCTTCCTCAAGCTGCTGAGAGGAGGAGCTGGCACAGCCAGGATAATGGGCACAGTGTGTTTGTGAATAACAGAGGAGGGGGAAACAAAAAAATCCGGATTTTCAATCCCATGAAACTTTAAGCCATGTAGAGAGTTTTCTGTCCACATATTTTCCCTCTCCTGGTGTGCAGCTGCATAGCTTGTCCATGCAAATAAGGTGTAAATTGCTTGTAAAAGAGATACATAAATAGAAGAGCTCAATTCCATCAGAAATTTCCAGGGTTTTACTCAAAGTAAAACAGCTGAATGTCATTCAAACCTAAACTTAAGGGAACATTCAGCTTTAGAATCCACAATAAACTGAATGTTGAAAGGGAAGAGGTGAGTTCAAAGAAAACAAACCCAAACTATAAACGGCACTGCGGTGTGTCTACATTTACAGCTTTCATCTATTTTTGCATAGGTTCCCACTCCTTAGCCTCACAGTAATGATGGAAAGACATCCCAGTCATCCAGCCTGGCATACGTAGACACGACCCACTGTGCAGTATGAGCCTGTTCCCTCCACTCCCAGAATGGAAGCTGTACAGTACCTGGAATGTAGTTGCTCTGTGGTTCGATACCTGCTGGGAAGTTAGTGTTCTCTGGAATAGAATGGCTGTAATCATCCAATGGTGGGAATTCAGCTGGGATCTCTGTGTGCCGAGGCACCAGCACTGGAGGTAACACTGCACGAATGGGAAGGAACAAAAAGAGACACAGCAGCAACGTTAAGCAGCTTTAAACTAAAATGATTGAAACTCTGGAAAATGAAGAGGAACCAGTTTGGAGGAACACCCTTAAATACATGCAACGCCAAAGTCACTAATTAAGGGATGCAATCTGATAATTGCTTCTCCAGGGGGGCTACAGAAAAACTGGGGAGGATTGTTACCAAGGGCATGTGGGAACAGGGCAAGGGGCAGTGGTTTTAAATTGGAGCAAGGCGGATTTTGGTTGGACATTACGAAGAAGCTCTTTACCGTAAGGTTGGTGAAACACTGGAAGGGGTTGCTCAGGAAGGTGGTAGAAGGCTCATCCCTGAAGACATTCAAGGTCATGCTATTTGGGGCTCTGAGAAACCTGCTCTAGTTGGGGATGTCCCTGCTGGCTACAGGGGGGTTGAACTAGACAACCTTTAGAGGTCCCTTCCAACCATATGATCCCATGAAAAAACAGCAGTTAAAGAGGTTGTTCTTAACATATCTCAGCTGGTGCCTAGCTGAACACACCTAGTCTGGCTGCCCCTTCTAAAGGCAATAAAACAGGTCTTCTTGAAAAACCATTTAAGAGAAGTTCTACCACATAATTCAAAAGGAATATATTTTCCATAAAACGAAGCAGAAAGGTAGCATTAGCATACACATCCAGACTGGTTCTACAGATTTGCACTGACATGCTGCAGAAGGATCTGCAGCTCCAGATGAAAAACTTCTTCAGAGGCAGGAGGAGGCTTCAGAAGAGGAAGTTCAATTGTGTTGGGAGCTATTCTTAAACCCACTTCAACCTAACAGTGAGTTTATCCTTAATTTAATACCAACAGCTAGGGAAGCACTGCACACTGTCACGGTTCATCCTTGTGTCTACTGCATGTGTGAGTTCTTTACATGCACACCATGCCACGTTAGGAACCTGGCAACAATGCAACCTGCTCATCTTGGATTTTATTGATTTGAAATTGTACTTTTCCCCTGAGTGCAAATTCATAAATTATTCTACTGCATACAGTAAGAAATTATCATCAATAATAGATGCCTTTTGGTTTTAAATCCCTACTGCTGCTGCTGTGTTCAGTTTTGAAATGCACTTAGAAATCCTTTTGACTCTGTGTCCAGCAGATCGAGGGAGGTTCTCCTCCCCCTCTACTCTGCCCTGGTGAGACCACACCTTGAGTACACTCAGTTTTGGGCTCCTCAGTTTAAGAGGGATAGGGATTTGCTGGAGAGAGTCCAACGCAGGGCTACAAGGATGATTAGGGGACTGGAGCACTGCCTGATGAGGAGAGGCTGAGGGACCTGGGGCTGTTTAGTCTAGAGAAGAGAAGACTGGGAGGGGCTTTAATAAATGTCTATAAATATCTAAGGGCTGGGGGTCGGGTGTGGGGACAGGCTCTGGTCACTTGCTCCCTGGGATAGGACAAGGAGCAATGGATGTAAACTGCAGCACAGGAGGTTCCACTTCAACACAAGGGGGAACTTCTTTACTGTAAGGGTCACAGAGCACTGGAACAGGTTCCCCAGAGAGGCTGTGGAGTCTCCTTTTCTGGAGACTTCCAAAACCTGTCTGGATGTGTCCCTCTGTGACCTGAGTTGGATTGTCTGGTCCTGCTCTGGCAGGGGGGTTGGACTGGATGATCTCTTTGGGTCCCTTCCAACCCCTAACATCCTGTGAGCCTGCGACTGACACCAAGAGAAGCTGAGCATCCAGAGCCAGAGGTAGCAGTACCTGGGGTCTCCACTCTTTGGTAATGATAAGGATTCACACAGACTTCATCCTTCTTCATGTTGAAGGCATACTCGCACATCTCCATGGCACGCAGCTCATGGTGGCTATGAAGGTCTGGCCACCGCCACAGCCGGCAGTAGATCACGTGGGGAAGACCCTTCCGGTGGGATACTTGGAGTCTGCCGTCTAATGATCTGCAGTCAGAAGATCAAGATGAGAGCAGTTTAGACTGGCATCAATACATGTATGCTACTGACCACAGCCCATCAAATGCTAGACAGCAGAACACTGTGTGAAAACTGCAGACTTCAGGAGGCTCAAAGCGCAGGCTGCATGGCCAACACAGCATCTTGACACAAACCCAGGAGCTGCCGGTCACCAAAGCCTGCTGAGATGGTGCTGCAAGGAGGCACTGGACTTGATGATCCAAACCCTTCCAAACAAAATGACTCTATGTTTCACACTCTAAGAATGACACTGAGGTGCCAGAGAGGGTCTGGAGAAAGGCATAAAACTGGTGAAGGGTCGGGAGAACAGGTCTTGTGAGGGGTGGCTGGAGGAAACAGGGGTTTAGTCTGCAGAAAAGAAGGCTGAGGGGAGACCTTCTGGCTCTCTGCAACTCCCTGAAAGGAAGCTGGGGCCAGCGAGAGCTGCTCTCTTCTCCTAAGTAACAAGTGATAGGATGAGTTGCACCAGGGAAGGTTTAAGTTGGACATAAGGAGCAAATCCTTCATGGAAAGGGTTGTCAATCCCTGGAACAGGCTACCCAGGGAAGCAGTGGAGTCACCAGTCCTGGAGGGATTTAAAAGACATATAGGTGTGGTGCACAGTGACGTGGTTTAGTGGTGACTTGGTTTAGTGGTGACTTGGCAGTGCTGCGTTAATTGCTTGGAGCTGATATCTTAAAGGTCTTTTCCAACCGAAACAATTCTGTGATTCTGTGACTCCAGTCACAATCTTCAGGCTAAGGAGTTATCTCTGAATACTGTAAAAGCTTTGTTTTCTGTAACAGCCTTGCTCTGGATTTATAAACTTTCTGAAAAGAGGTTAATTTGGAAACGGGGACAAGAGCTACAGCAAGTGAAAATCCATCCATTTAGTGGCTCTTCTGAAGCATTTCTGTGTCCTAAACCAAGAGGCCATTTGCACAGCCCTCAACAAGTTATGCTGTCCATGTAAAAAGATTTAAAACATGCTAATAAAATTAGACTTCTGAAATACAGAGACATCCCATATGTGTGGACATGGCACTTCAGGCTGTGGTGGTCTTCAGTTGAAGGTGAGAATTGATGATCTTAAAGATCTCTTCCAACCAAAACAATTCTGAGTCTCTGAATTCCCGTTGTGACAAAATCATCTTAAATTCCTCTGAAGACCTTTTCTTTAAACAATGTTCACAAATACTACAAGTAAGCAAGGCTTCCAGTTTCTTTTTCCAGACTGAAAGGAAAAATAACTCTCAGCATTGCTTACTTCTGTTTTCGCATCTAGCCTGTGTCTCCTCCAACCCACTTTTCACCTATCCTGAACCCCAGAGGAGCCTGTTCCTAGTAAGCCTTCCTGGGAAGCAAGATAAGCACATTCAGATTCCCTCCAGCAGGGGAAAGAGCTGAAGCAGGGTCTCCTCTACCCTGAATGAGGGCTCAGCTCCCTGAGCCACTAAATGGGAACTGCCTCCAGGCACTTGCTTTGAAGTCTAACCCTTCATTTCCTTTCTTTTTCCTAATGACTGAAATGAAACACTTCAGGGGCTCAGGGAAATGAAATATTTCTATTTTTTAATTTGTCCAGGAAAGGAAAAAAAGGAAGGGGGGGGCAGGGAGGGGGCACAGAACATTGAAATTTTACTCAGAATTATTTCCCTTGGTTCTTTGTGTTGGCAGCAAATGTAGCGAAACAAAACAAACCCAAACCAAAGCACACAAACAATTATTCCAACAGTGGTTGTGTGCTCCTCTTGGCTGCCCTAAGAGAGTTTTCCCAAAAGCTTCTTTGGCACAGCTTGGTAACACACACACACCCCCCTCCTGTAAACACTGCTACAACAAGGAGGAAGGCAAAGCACAGCCATTGCAAGCACTTGATTTAGGGCAGCAGGAAACATGTCATGTGCCTGTTGGGTATGAGGCACACATGGAGGCCATGCCACCACTGAGGGACTTGCTGGTACAGGTTTAGAAAGCATCTAAAGCCTGCAAGTCCACCACAGCCCTGGGAGATGCAAGACACCCATGGTTATTATTTCTAGTATGTATTTCTTCATGTTGTGTTTGGTATTTACGGGTCAGGCATTCTCCTCAGGCTGCTCTGTGACGGAGTGGTATGACCAACCAGCTGTGTGCCTGGCACGTTTTCCAAGTCTGTCCTTATGTCAAGCTCCTCTGAGGACAGGAAAGCAAAAATTGGGCTTTCCAGGTGGAAGACTCCCAAGAAGGCTGCCAACATCTAGAGCTGATCTTCCACGGAAGGTAGGAATCTTGGTATTGATTTCAATGAGGTCAAGACTTGGCTTGTGTGACCCAAAACTTGTCAGTTTGGGAATATAAATAACAAAGTAATACCAAAAGTGTGAAAACGTTCACGCAATTTAACCAATCTAGAATAGGCTGAGACAAGGAACAAGACAAGTCTGCTTTTCTCTTTCCCTTTCAAACACCTTTGCCTGCTTGCAAGGATATCTTGCATCTAAGTGAGAGTACAGGAGAAAAAAAGAAGACTCAGAGGATTCCAAGTATCCCACAAGAAATACAACTGTGGTAAACGTTGTTACTGTCCCCAGTCACCATGGGGTGGACATCAGAGCAGCAGAGAGAGACTTGGGACGAGGTTAGCCGCTGAGGTGGGCTGACTAAGCCAAAGCACGTATGATGTTTGGATTATGCACAAGGATTTTATGTTCCTTCATTTCCCAGGAGAGAAGAAACTCTTTACACCTACAACAAACCTCCCAGTCAGCTGGAAGGTAACATGTACTGCTTCACATCGCCCCAGGGTCCTTGGTACAAGCGATGAACACTTTAAGGTAAGTCATTACCATCCACATGCCTGACTTGCTCTGGATCCATGGCCCTCACCACCCAGGGCAGCGGAAAAGCCAACAAACCTTTTGCAGGAGACAGTGAAGAAGACAGTGACCAAGTCACTGTTGTCTGAGCAGTCCCCAAATCCTGAAGAGCTTCAGTGGTTATCTAAACCACAACCAGGCTAAAAGCATACCACAGCTCTCTCAGTCACTAGTACCACAGCTACACGTTTGTTAATGGAGACTACACACCGTGGAAAATGTGCTGCTCTTGCTGTCTACCACTGCTCAAGGCATGAACACTAAGGTAGAAGAGATTGACTTCTCTACAACCTCATCTAAAAAAGGCCTTTTTTAGAATGACAGAGCCATATGGTTTATTTTCAAACATAACAACCTCTCCTTCTCCCCTCTCCCCTCAATAAGAAGATAAGGTAGAAGAAATGACATTTCCCCAAAGCTCTGGGGGCTAATTACATTTATGTGATTGTGAAATCTCTTCTCAAGCTCTCTGCCCAGGGACTGGGGACAAAGCAACATTGTCTGCACGTTCTTGGGAAGAACGTGGCGAAGGAACAGGGCAGTTTTCTTTCTTTCTGCTTTCCTGCTTCAACTCTCAAGGAGTTTTTTTCTCCAAAGTAATAAACTGCCGTGGGATAGAAGATTAGATGAGCAAACACTGTGCTCTGCTAAATCCCAGAATCCCAACATGGTGGGGTTAGAAGTGACCTCTGGAGATCATTCAGTCCAACCCCCCTCTTAAAGCAGGGTCACCCACAGCAGATTGCCCAGGAGGGTTTGGAATCATTCCAGAGAAGGAAACTCCCCAGAAGTTCTCTCCAAAAGCAGCACTGGGACACTGGTGGGACACTGTCTTCAAACTGTCTCTATATTGTGTGGTGAAATTAAATTGCAAAAGTTGTGAAGAGTTCTTTTTTTTTCCACAGCGTCAATGTTTTAGAGCACGCAGGTGATGCAGACTCACTGCCAGAGGCTGTTTTTTGGTTCATCTTTTGTAAGTAGCACATGTCCTGAACTTGCAAGATAAGAAAATATTGTGATCCACAAGCCTGTTTGACTAAGGGTAATCTGATGAGGTGCAGTTATCGCTGGCTGCAAGTCTGAGAGCATGTGGGCTACAAAAGCCTGCAAGATAAAGGGAAAACAGAGCCAGAAGGCAGCAAGATCCCTGAGCTGAGTGCAGTTAGCAGGGGTTCAGAACAAAGAAATAAACTCAACAACGACTCAGAAAAACAAAGTCCTGATACAAGAGAAGAAGTGGAAAAGAAGACAGCAGCTCGGTGAAGTCAATCATTGAATCACAGAATGGCTGGGGGTGGAAGAGACCTAAAATATCATCTAGTTCCAATCCCCCCCCTTCACAGGCAGAGACACCATCCACTAGACCTAGTAGTGAAGGATCAGGCTCTCGAGAAGAACAGCAGAGAGCATACTTCCCCACGAGAACAACTAGCAAAGCCCTGGGTGGCAGTGCTGGGGCAGGAGAGTAGCCTGATGCCTCACAGCCTGTTTGTCCCAGTCAGTGTTGTGGGGGTTAGCAATGAAGGTAATGACTGTGCACCCATATCCTACAGCTCAGAAGACTCAGTGCATGGTAAACAGGCCCAAAGAGAACTTAGCCAAAGGCTTGAGGGGTGCAACTATGATCAAGAGTCAGGCAGTAGAGAGGTTACTCCACACCTAGTGCAGTTTTAACCAGAGATTAATTTTTAAATGAAGAAATGGAGACCACGACCTCAGGAATGCAGTCAGGTAATTTAGTTGCTTTCATAACAGCACAAGGTATGTTCAGGACACCACCGCAGTGCCCGTAAGAAACAAAAAAAAAACCCCAGGCTCAACACCTTGAGGATTGATCCATCCTTGTATGTTGTTACAAGGAAAGTTTAACACCTGAAACGCCTACTCCAAACTGTCCAGACAACTGTTGCTCAAAGACCAAAGGGCAAGACTGACTCTTAATAGCAAAAACAGAAGGGAGGGGCAAAGAATGTCAGAATCACTGAAAGCTTTGGGGGTTTTTTTGTGTTTTTTTTTTTTTTGTTTGGTTGTTGTTTTGTTTTTTAAACCAAACCTCTGCCTGAAAAAGGAGTAAATAAGAGAACATGACATTGCAGAATGGGAATTTGATTTCTGAGCCCGGTTGGGGTTTTTGGTTGTTGTTTTGGAGTTGAGTTTTCTGTTGTTTGGTTGTTGTTCTCCATGTGTGTTTTGTTTTTGTTCCTTAAAACCTGGTTTAATTTGTTAACATCTTGAATCAGGAAAGAAAAAGTCAAACTCCACACTTCAAGCAAGAGATGTACTTGTTATTTCTTGTTTTCCTGTGAGAATTTTCAGAGAGTTATGGAATTATGAAGGTTGGAAAAGACCTCCAAGATCACTGAGCCCAACCTTGTACTCAACACCTCCATCACAATTGCTTTCCTCCAGATGGGTGATGAAACTTCCTTGCACCCCTTAAAGTTGAAATCGATGGAGTGGAGCAATGTGAATCAAGCGAAGGGATATAAGCAGTAAGATTTTAGAGGGGGGGTGGTTGTCAAGGTTGAAATTTACTGACAGAGGATCCATTCATACATATACATTCCTGTTTGCAACACCTATCAGTTTGATAGTCCTGCCATTAATCTTCCAAGAGAGCAAAATACTGACAGCTCAAGCATCCAGTAACACCAGCATGTGCAAAAAGGGGCAAGGAAAAAAAGAAAAACCACCAAGAATAGTTAAAGTTACACATTTCTAAGGGGTTCTTGCTGAAAACCAGGAGCAGAAGCTGCTTTTTAAACCCATGACAAGTCACCTGGATGCTCTAAAATGCACCAAGAACTGTGGTCACAGGCTGTGATGTTTTTTCTTCAGCACAAAACACGGTAAGTAATTCCTTACTGGCCCAAAATCTGGTCTACACCAGGAAAGTAAGGATTTGTTCCTGTAGCTGACTCCGGCTTTCGTGTGCAGAGCACTGCAAGAGGCACAGGACTTCACTGAGGAGCTGGATAAAATCACAGCTTTCCCCAAATATTGGCCAAATGAACAATGCTGAATCAAAAAAAACCCAACCCATGCAGCACATTTGTAATTCATAAAGCTGATCCCTTGCCATCTCTTTCCCCTCAATCTGCTCAGCATCAGTAAATTTTCCAATCTCTGGTGCAGTTTTAACAGTGCTGTCATTCAAGCAGTAGAAATAGAAGGACCTGTGTCAAACCGAGGTTTGCAACATGCATTATCAACTCTGCCAGAGAGGAAACAAGCAATTAATACTTCTACTTAGCACTGAAATTCACAGAAGATTAAAAGAATTCAAACAAACATCTCATTGCAACACACCTCTATCATACAATCACAGAATAGCTTGAGTTGGAAGGGACCGTAAGGAACATCCAGTTCCAACTGCCCTGNGGGACCTCAAAGATCATCCAGTTCCAACTGCCCTGCCATGGGCAGGAACACCTTCTACCAGACAAGGGTGCTCAAAGTCCCATCCAACCTGGCCTTGAACACTTCCAGGGAGGGGATGGTTTTTACTTCCATGGAGAGGGGAAGATTTTACTACCCCTAAAGCAATGAAGTTAAATGATTCTCCCAAAGTAAAAGAAGAGCTGGTGTCAGAGCCAATAGTAGAGATAAGGAGGTCATCACCCCCCCAACTATCATCAC